>BPTQ01000009.1:29044298-29312677 GCA_019973895.1 Chrysanthemum seticuspe
GTTTAGTTATAAGTTAATACTGCTACTGTATTACTTAAAACTGTTAGTTATAAGTTAATACAGGTAGTGTTTTAGTTAATACTTTTAGTTAATACTGCTACTGTATTACTTAAAACTGTTATTTATAAGTTAATACAGGTAGTGTTTTAGTTAATACTTTTAGTTACAAGTTAATACTGGTAGAATTAAATAACCTATTTCCCATATTGTGTGTGCAGAAAGAAACGGACGACAAGATCAAACAAGGAATCTTGAAGCTTGATCATGGCACTGATGCCATGACAGTTGTATTAGGTAAGGAAAAGGGAGGATATGCGAGAGGAGTGGGAGGTGGAGTAACCTACAAGAGGTATTTTGATCTGCCTCGAATCAGACAAGCATCTGATGAAAGAGTGGTGTTACTTCAAAGTGAACTTGCTGATGAGAGGCGCCAACGTCAAGAAAAAGAGGCGGTAATACAGGATTTGATGAAACAATTGGCTGCACAAAGGGGGCAGTTGCAGTCAACTTCAACTCCATTGACAGAAACGGAAGTAAGACATAAGAAAGTAACATTCCATCTTTTTTTTACCCTTTTAAATACTGCTTCAGTCTTCTTAAACAATTTATATTTCAGGTGTCTCCGGTGAACATTAATCTTTTAAATAGCAGTGCTGATGAGGATGCCGGAACACGTGTTGCTGGACGTGAGAAAGTTGCGAGCATTAAGAAGTCTAATGGACTTGCAACTTTGGAAAAGGAAATTCAAATAAGTGTAAGTAATAAATCACCCCCCCTGGGATATTTAAATTCTACATACATTATTTATTTACCGTGTATTATACATATAGGAAACTGTTAAATCTGTCGCACCTAAGAAATCGACTAGATCAAAAGGAAAGGATTCTTCACGTCAACTTTCTGGATCACAAGAACAGGAGTCTCCATTAACAGTACTACCACAAGTATGTATTTAAACATTTTCATATGTTCTTTAGTTTAATTAAAATTAATTACTGATACATATATACATGCAACAAATTATCTTTTTAGGTAATTAAGTGCAGACTGTGGCACTTAAAGAAATCAACTATTATTGCGGAGGGTACCGTGTACAAAACTGATGGAAAACAAATGCTTCATAACAAACCACTCCCAAAGGATTGCTACAGAGTATCTATTGAAAAATCTTTAGTGGATGCAGCGTGCATACCGGATGTAGGAAGTAACGGTCTCAAAACAGTTAAGGATGCAGTAGGTGGTTTTTATGCATGGCCAAAGGATCAAGTGGTTTTCGATGAAAAGGTACATAGATGCATGTGTTTTATAAACCAACATATATCATTCTTCATATTTAATTCAGTGTTTGATACCCCGGCTTTTGTTTCCTACTGGTAACACCACCAAGTACCATAAAACTGATTGGTGAGAACAGAACTGCACCTAAATTAAATACGAAGCGCTACGTCTCTAGTTATACCATGCAAAAGGAAGCTAAGAAGATCAAGAGTCAGAAGTCGTTAAATTATTGAGAATATTATTATGTACGACATTACAATTTTATATACATTCCAATTTTATTGTATTTGAATATATTTTGAATATATTTTTATATATTAGAATTTGTTTTGATATATATTGATTTCTTATATGTGACTAAAAGATTCATATAGTCACAATTATTAACACTTTTTGGTCACAGTTTGCTTAATTCGATGCGTGACTAAATGTTAGACAGCGCCACACAAACATAAAATTAATGTGGCCATTGGATGAGCAATAGTCACACAAAACACACATTTCTTCACTTAAAACACCATATGGTCACACTTATTAACACTTTTGGCCACTTTATGCTTAATTTGTATGTGACTAAATACCCAAAAGAAACATGCTTTGTGTGACTAAATGTTAGAAAAGGCCACACAAACATAAAATTCATGTGGCCATTGGATGATCAATAGTCACACAAAACACACATTTCTTCACTTAAAACACCATATGGTCACACTTATTAACACTTTTAGCCACTTTATGGTTAATTGCATGTGACTAAATACCCAAAAGAAACATGCTTTGCGTGACTAAATGTTAGAAAAGGCCACACAAACATAAAATTCATGTGGCCATTGGATGAGCAATAGTCACACAAAACACACATTTCTTCACTTAAAACACCATATGGTCACACTTATTAACACTTTTGGCCACTTTATGATTAATTTGATGTGACTAAATACCCAAAAGAAACGTGCTTTGTGTGACTAAATGTTAGAAAAGGCCACACAAACATAAAATTCATGTGGCCATTGGATGATCAATAGTCACACAAAACACACATTTCTTCACTTGAAACACCATATGGTCACACTTATTAACACTTTTGGCCACTTTATGATTAATTGAATGTGACTAAATACCCAAAAGAAACATGCTTTGTGTGACTAAATGTTAGAAAAGGCCACACAAACATAAAATTCAAGTGGCCATTGGATGATCAATAGTCACACAAAACACACATTTCTTCACTTAAACACCATATGGTCACACTTATTAACACTTTTAGCCACTTTATGGTTAATTGCATGTGACTAAATACCCAAAAGAAACATGCTTTGTGTGACTAAATGTTAGAAAAGGCCACACAAACATAAATTTCATGTGGCCATTGGATGAGCAATAGTCACACAAAACACACATTTCTTCACTTAAAACACCATATGGTCACACTTATTAACACTTTTGGCCACTTTATGATTAATTGGATGTGACGAAATACCCAAAAGAAACGTGCTTTGTGTGACTAAATGTTAGAAAAGGCCACACAAACATAAAATTCAAGTGGCCATTGGATGATCAATAGTCACACAAAACACACATTTCTTCACTTAAAACACCATATGGTCACACTTATTAACACTTTTAGCCACTTTATGGTTAATTGTATGTGACTAAATACCCAAAACAAATATGATTTGTGTGACTAAATGTTAGAAAAGGCCACACAAACATAAAATTCATGTGGCCATTGGATGATCAATAGTCACACAAAAGACACCTTTCTTCACTTGAAACACCATATGGTCACACTTATTAACACTTTTAGCCACTTTATGATTAATTGTATGTGACTAAATACCCAAAACAAACATGCTTTGTGTGACTAAATGTTAGAAAAGGCCACACAAACATAAAATTCAAGTGGCCATTAGATGATCAATAGTCACACAAAAGACATATTTCTTCACCTTAAACAACATATGGTCACACTTATTAACACTTTTTGCCCCTTTATGCTTAATTGTATGTGACTAAATACCCAAAACAAACATGCTTTGTGTGACTATACAGTGTTTATGGTCACTAATACGGATTAATCCAACAAAATTTGTACCTAATTAGTCACACATGTTACGGTTTTGGTTACTCTTTTGCAATAGAGACTAAAAAAAAGTCAAACACGTGACCATAGGGTACCTATGGTCGCGCGACCTTTAGTCACACACGGCCGAAAAAACATGTGTGACTATATGTATATCGTCACACATATTCGCTGTGGCCAAATCCACTTTTTGTTCTAGTGTTTGTAATCTTATTCCAAGCATTGTAAGACTCTTAATCATGTTTTCTAATGTTCAAAGTTCTGAGTTTATGTTTATGTTTGCTATGAGTAGCTAGTTTCTTTATACACTTGCTTAAATGATGTTGATTATGTTAGGTCACCGTATTAGTAACACAAGCATCAATATGTAGAAATAGAGAAGAGATAGAGATTGGTTGAACAAATACAAACATACACAAACGTATGACTATGACCGGTTATGCGTAGAGGGTGAAAGAGTGAATGAATTGAACAACCAACCCTCAAGTGAGGGTTATACAAGAGTATTTATAGGAGAGGGAGCTAGGGCAACACTCCTAGTCCCTTCCTTTCCTTATTGGACTTGGGCCCAGGCTCATGGGCTTTCTACATAAGCCTTGGCATGATTACTAACATAAAAGCCATATTAAGCTAACTATTACATATGAATCACTAACACTTGAATTAAGGTTTAGGAGTGATTCCAACAATCTCCCCCTAAGTGTTAATGATGAATGAAAGAGTGATAAACGATGTAGGTGCTGATGTAATAGTAGCTTTGACGTCTTCTGACATTCTTCTTTCTTGTGAGAAGAATTGTCTTGATTCGAACAATCTCCCCAGTGTAGAGAAATTGTTTCCTTTGAAGTATTCTACTTTGACGTCATCTTTGTTCTTTGATCTTTGTTCTTTGTGATGGTAGTGATAGTATGTTGTTGTTGTCTGCATCAGGTCAGCTTCGTTGCTCCAATGTCTCCACGTCATTCTTCAACATGCTCACACGCTCTTTAACGTTGGATTACAGTACTGATGAAGTTCTATTAGTATTTAACTTTGTAGATTCTTTGATGTGTCGAAGAATCATTCTGACTTTTGTGTTGACTTTTGATAGAACTTCCATTAGTGATGTTGTTGGTATGAGCATGTGAAGAATCTGCACGATCAGTCCGCTTTAGAGCTTCCATAAGAAGAAAACATAAGAAAGGTTAGTAATAAGCGGATTCCGGCACTTACAAGTTTGAACTTCGAGAGTGTTAACAGCATAGTGTGAAAACACAACTCTAATTCTTACAAAGGCCGTTCCTGAACTGGAGTCCCACAAGTGAGATAACGCGATGTACCGAAGTACATCTACAGTTCAGATGAGTCGCTGAGGTACACCGAAGCATCACCTCACGACTGTAGACCGTTTGAGACACACTAAGCATAATCCACGGGGAGTTACCGAAGTGACCTGCTGTCAGGGCTGTTTGATGTTGACCCTGGTAGGAGTTTCCATTCAATCACTGAGGATCACAATAGTGAACCTCTCATAAATGTTCTTGACAGATTGCTAGGATCTGTGTAGGACTCGATAACGTACCACTGTTGTTCTTATTGTTGAACAACAAGTGATGAAATGTCAAGTGTACCTAAGAGATCTTTTGATGAATCTCGTGGCTCTAGACTCAATAGTGCATTTTGGTTTTCTTGAGCGGAGACTAGGGAGAGGGTCTCCTTCTTCAATATCAGCAATCTCTAAGAGAAAGCTGATAGTTTACGTAGGGTTCCCTATGAGAATGAAACAAGCTTCTGTTGAGAGAAACTTGAGTGGCTAAGAAGTTTTAGTGCATGCGTCACTGGGTCCATGACGACTTTTATCTTCAATACCGGTGTCATCAAGTGACAACCAGTAGCATATGAATTGAACCTGGTGTCTGCCCTAAGTTGAATAATCTGGAGGGCTATTTCTTTTCACCCTTTTCTTTGTTTTTCTTTTTAATTCTTCAACTCCTTCTTTCTCCGTTTCTCATTTTCTCCTTTTAATAATCATACCTAAGGACTTCTAATTCTAACTATCGGTATTGTCCTTGGGTAGATCCCTCCGGCTCTGGCGGATAATAGGACGATTATTCCTAACATTAATCACCTTATAACTCCATTGCCATAAAACCATTTTCATGAAAAATCTCTCAAAGTGTTTATGAGTAAAAACATTTTGAACCACTGTGAGAGTTTAAATTTTGCAGAAATACTCCCCCTCCACACATGCTTGAGTGTTTTGAAAGAAATTTGCATGGTGAGAGAAGAGCGCGCACATTTGAATTGATCAACTCAAGATAGACATTTCCTTGCGAGACACGATTACGTTGTATAGTTAAAGAGATACATTGTCAGCTTTTAGGTGACAACTAGATCTAATAACTATCTTGAAGATGTGGACAATCCTCCAGAGGTTGTCAAACCCGTCAAAGTTCATGTCTATCAAGAGCTTCTCGAGTAGGTACAATTTACTTGGATAAGTCTTGGAAGACAAATCTTTTCAATGTATGACTGTTCAGTTCCCGTCAATTCATGGGTTGAAGTCTTTTCACACGAAGATTCAATAGCAAATTACAACATATTTCTTATCACATGAGTTTTCTCCCCCTCAAAATGGCATATAAAGATGTTATTTTTTAAGAAATGTTGAGAGTAAATATGACCATTTTGAGTTTTGTGGGAAGATTACTGCAAAGAACATTTTGTGAACACAGTTTTAATCAAATACTCTCCCTCAACAAGTGATATAAACGGTTGAGGTTTTGAAAAACATTAAGGGGAAGTACTTGTTCTTTTGAGCAAAACCTTTGAAAAGTGAAAGGTTTGATAAGTTTTACTCAAAAGTAAGAAGCTTTCGCTCCTTTTATAAGGATTGTGGCACTGAAGCGTACCACAGGGTCCTTTCTTTACAAGAACGGGTTGTACACTGTTATGTGTGCACAAGCCATTAGACATAATACAATCACACATCCAAAATAATATGAAATAGAAGCAGTTTAAGGGGTACCAGGAAGTCCATCAATCTTTCCAGGAATGTCATCAGGGCGTTGATAGCCAGTGAGAGTAATCCTGGGATGACCACCTACAAAGCTCTCTAGTGTTCTGAACTGGTCCCTTCTGTACAACCTTTCATCAATCATAGTGATGATCCTCTTCACATCCCGTCTTTCCTGAGAATTCCATCGCTTTGTAGACCCAATGCCTTCATATATCCCCTTCAACCTATAAGCCAAGCCATCCCTAACCTTCTTCAATGTGTGATCCCCAAACTTGTGAAGATCTCTACACGCCATCAAGCAGTTTCGTTGAAGTTCACTACGGTAAATTACGCCGAATGGTTTGCTGACGAGGGTGTATTGTGGAAGCTGGTTGATATCAGGAAGTTCTAGCCGAGGTCTGGTGAAGTTGATACGGGTCTGATAGGATTCAACGGCAAGTTGTAAATCGTCTACACGTTCCTGGATCACTATGCTTTTGATGAAGATAAGTAAGGACTTGATGTATTCACGTTGAACTTCAGTCGAGAATTATCTCATGCGTCCCTGTACTTTGGCAAGATACAGATCTTCAATGTCGTTGAGAGACAAGTTCTGAAAGTCCGCTTCACAGAATTCATAGTCTCTTTCGTCTTGTCTTTTGACCACGATATTCTTGAGGAAGGTGTAATCCCATTTAGACGAAAGAGCTACATGCTTAAGAGCAACGATCCCTTTGGCACTGTACACTTCATGTTGAGATTTTCGAACCTGGCAGCTTTTGTAGTAGATTCGTCGGCGTTCCGGCCAATGGTGAATCCCATACATTGCATCGATGTCATATTGTTCCACAATGCTAGAAAACATGTGAGTAGCCTTTTCTTCGATGGCTATGCAGTTGGAGTATATGGCTGCTGGGAACGGAAGTGTAAGTGAAGTAGCGTATTTCTTAGAACCATCGCTACCATGTAGAAGAAATTCCAAGTCATTGTTGAAGAAGTAGCGAAATGGAATCTTATGTTGATCTGTTTGGCCAATTGTTGGTAGAGGTTTAGACTAATCGGTGTAGTATGGAGCGTTGTCTCTTCTGGTGAAGTCGATGTTTGCTTCAGGGTTGAGCCAATCAATGTTGTTAGACATGGCTCGTGCTATGTTTTCAAGGTGATACTCAACTTCAATAGCTCTTTCCGAGCTGTCTTTGAGTAGTTGAAAGGCTTCATTCTTGATTCGTTTCAACTCTGATTTCGTCATCTTCTTCACCCGAAACTTTTCTTGAAGTATTTTAGCATGCTCCAATGTTCGACCTTCTATCGCATCTTGACCTTCAGGTGGGTAGGGAGTAGAATCAACAAGTTTAGAGAACCAGTCATATTCAGTGTCATCCTCGTCTAGCCATGATACGACGTCAGCCTTAGGCGCCTTCTTCTTCTTTTTCTTTGGCTTAGAGGAGGATTCTGGTTTCTTAGCTGTGTCGGGAGAGGTGGGTTGTTGTTGGGGCTCAAGGACTTCCTCATCGTCACCACCAGTATACTCGAAGTGATCACCATTTTTCTGAGACTGGGGTGGTAACTCAGAGTCCTGAGGTTTGTCAGTAGTAGAGCGAGGAGGAGATCGTGGTTGAGCTGGAGTCCTTTGAGGTGGAGGTTGCATGGAGGATGATTCACCAGTTTTCTTCGGGCGTTTAGGCTCGTCATGCTTATCCTTATCTTTATCTTCATCGTCTCTTTTCCCTGTAAGCTGGTTTGAGTTGGTATTCCAGCAGTTCTTCAAACAATTTACCTTCGGAAGAAGTAAATGTTGCAGAGCGTTTAGACATTTGAGCTACGAGCCTGTTAACCAATTCAGCATATGAGAATATTATGGGATCAACTGGGTTGATGTTTACTTGCATTGGTGTTGATCTCATAGTTTGCTTGGCCAAATGTAATAGATTCGGATAGAGTTGTTTGGTAAACATCTCCTTTGTAACTCCAGGAACGATGTCAAGAAGGAACTTGTGAGTGTAACCTTTGATCATCTCATTCATTTCCCCTTGAAGATCACGTTGCATAAACTTCTGGATGTATTCCCTTTCAGCTGACAACTTGTCATTCTCGTCATGAAGATACTATACCTGGTCAGCGAGAAAATTCAGCTTCTTGTAAAGCACGTCTTTCTTCCTTACCTGTTTGACAGCTTTAACGATTCTTGTCTTAGCTTGAGAGATCCAAGATGTCGTTGGCTTCTTTACTGATTTGGATGTGGATCTGGTTGATCTTTTGGATGGTGGTGGTGAAGAGTGAGAGGGAGAATCTGATGATGAAGAGCCGTGAGGAGGCTCGGGGTCCTTAGGTGGTTCAGAAGTTTACTCCTTAGAACATGCGGGACTGTCTAGAAGAAAATGATCATAGGCGGTTTCTTCTTCATTTCCAGACTTAGCCGTTTCATCAGCCTTAGTATCATCAGCAGGAGTTTTCTCAGTCTTTTCCGTTTCTAGTTCCTCAATATCAAAGTTGATCGAATCCTCAACCTGCCTTTGTTGTTGTTCGTGGATGATGGTAGTACCAGTTCCCTTATCGGGTCGATTAACCGCATCAGGAACTGGTGTGGCTTGAGTACCACCACTTGAACCTCCAGGGCCACGAGTTTGATCTTTTACGAATTCTTCAGCAAAGTATTTTTGTCTGAGGTCCTTCAACTTCTTTTGATATTCTTGTTCTTCGTTAACTGGTTCTTCTTCTGAACTCTCCTTATCATGTTCAAGCACATGAGTTTTCCCTTTTCCTTTATCTGCTGGTGGACTGGGAGGTTTAGCTACTGTTGGAGTGATATCGGTTGCAGTTTCAGAGTAGGAAACCTCTTCGTCTGAGTCGGTTTCCTCAGAGCGTTCATCCACTAGCTTTCTTTGCGGTTCAGACTTGGGAATGGGAACAGCTTCCTTAGAGATGACTTTCCGTTTGTGTCCAGGTTTCCTCTTAGGGAACTTTCTTTGACTTTCAGTGCTTGCAACACTTCCTGCACTGCCTCTTTTGGTTTTCCTTGTAGGTGTGCCAGAAGACTTGTCATCCAGAAAACCAACTTTGCGTTCATCAACTGCTACCAGATACCTTTTGTATGAGTAAAGATGTTTGATTGCATCCGAGAGAAGGTGATCCGGCAACACAGCACCTTGTTTCTTTGTTGTTGATTCTTTAAATCTGACAGTTAGAGTAGGTTCATACAACATGTCGTGATTGTTTGGGTCGTTGATTCTCTTGGGGATATCAGGGTTATACCCAAGTGCTCTTTGGATCAACAGTTTTGTATATCTGATATAAGGAATCTTTGAGCCAAGCTTTTTGAGGAATGTCATCATGTCATCCCATATCAGAGCTTTGACTTCGATGTGCTTCATGTTGACCAAAGCCCAAAAGATTTGCAGTTCCATGAGCTTGGGATGCTCATAGCCACTGTCACGACCAGAAACAAATTTGGTGATGATGATGTAGAGAGTTCTCCATGGTTGAGGAATATTCTTAAGATCCACATATGAATGCTTAGTGATTACTCCTGAAGCTTCATCATAACCAATATGGATCATGAATTGTAGAGCAGTCTCTTCAGTTGGTGTGGCATTGAGTTCGGTTGGCTCGATGACCGGAATGAGGAGAACAACCCTTAAGTCTGCAGGTGTGATGGTGACTTGTTTGTCATTGAGAGTCACTGTCACAGCATTTTGTCCTTTGATCTTTTGCATTGTGTTCTAGAACTGGTGAATATAGATCTCAGGCACTGTAGCAGAATTGGAGAGCATGTTCTGATAAGGATGATTCTTCAGAATATCCACAGCAATTAAGCAAAAAGACTCTGAGCAGGTGAGAGTTTCAAAGTCAACATGAAGGTTGTTCTTTCCAATCTTCATTGGATAACCATTCGGGAAGATATCAGCAACGGTGAGAACATTTGGTGCATCCACATTCTGTGTTTGAGCGTCCATGTCGTGATCTGAAATATATTTAGCCAAAAGAACCAACATATCGAAAGACATTATGGTAGTCAACAGATGGTTTTATTGTCTAATTATTGAATGTGATATGTCGATGATTCTTACGAGTCCAATGTCACTTGTTTGTCCAATAGTCCAATGACGTCGTGATTAGTTTCGTGAGTTAATTAACTTTAAGTTTTAAATTCCATGTTATCACTTATTTTTCACAACATATTAAATGTTTAAGCTTATTAGTGACATTATTGGTTTCGTGGCGTTTTGATTTAAGTATTTACAAGTTTGCAAGCGTAACAATTCATAATTAAGGTTAAACAAGGCTTAGGCGTAGAAATGGCAAGCTTATGCGTAAACAGGAGTGATATACACGTAAAACGCAAGCTTATGCGTAGGTTCTTGACTTACGCGTAAGAAAAGGGAACCTTATGCGTAGAGCTTACGCGTAAGCGTATATAAACCTTACGCGTAAGGCTTACTCGTAAGAGTCAACCTTATGCGTAGAGGTCACTGTTTACACATATCCTTCACAGGATACGCGTAGTCCCTTATGTAGAACCTTACGCGTAAACGCTAAGCGTAAGATTTCTCTTACGCATAACATGCTACGCGTAAGGTGATCCTTATGTGTAGATTGCAAGAAACCTTGATTCTGAATTTTCAAGCGTAGGAAACCTGAAATAAATTCATCTTAGCACCAATATTAACATATTCATTCAGTTATTTTCAGATCATACCACGAATAATCATTTAAACAGTTTACGCGTAAGAACAGATTACGCGTAACCTAAACCCTAAGGTTCATGAATTACGCCTAAGCAATTTAGCCATGGAAAATGCACCAAAGTTTTTCTGGGATGTCTTAGATGCCTAATGAGATGTTTTGTTCAAGTTTTAACATCAAACATGTTATGAATCAAAAATACCCAATTCGTATGAACTAGAACCCTAAATTTCAATTCTTTCATATTTGGTGTTTCTGGGCAAGTTCTAGCCATGGATATAGTTAATTCATCATAAAAACAACATCACACAACAATCTTTTTAACCAGAATCACTCACATATAAGAATACCCAAATTTACGCATAAACCCTAGTTTTTAAAAATCATTCAATACGTGTATCTGGGTGTGTATTAGTGATGAAAATGTAATCATTGATGTTAGAGAAATGTTTTGACACTATCATTTTAACCACAAACACACAAACTTGATTATGTGTTCATACGCATATGCGTAGAACACAAAATCATACATATACAAAATCTAACCGTTGGATTCGTTAAAAATTCAAAACCAGTGTTTATAATCATGTTAGAAACATAAAACCACTTACAGTTTGATGATCAAAAACACGGATTAGAAGAATGATTATAAGGCGTAGGATATGGTTTGGTGTGGTAATAAATGTGATGAATTAAATGTGTTTGGTGAAGAGTTTTATTAAAAATAACTTTAAGATTTTGACAGTTTTAGTCCCTCCACCTTTTCCATTTTCATCCAATGCCTTTAACTTCCATTTTGGTTACTAAACAAATGATATTTGGAAAGAATTTTGACGACACTCCCCCTTGTCTTGAGAAATAATGTAAGTTTATAAATTTTTGTCCGAGGAGTGTCAGAAAACCAGAAATGTGACCACCATTTATAAAAGAAACAACCGGGATAAGGTAACATGCAAGTACAATGTATTATGAAACTGAAAAATATTTGTTTTCTCCCCTTCAACACTTGATCGAAAAAATACTGAATTTTGAAAGATTTGAGTGTTGACGGAAGAATTGTACTTGACATGTGAAAAGAAATATAGATAGAAGAATATTTTTGTTGTTTTATCAGGTTTTGTATTTTTGTATTTTGTTTTTGAAAAATATTTACAAAAGAGGTTTTGGTGTTTGACTGGTTTTTTAAGAATGTTTTAAGAGTTCATCCAGTTCCTCTTGAGTCAAACACCGCATACCAATCCGGTGGACCAACTCATTAAACCTAGCAGGAGCTAAGGCTTTGGTGAGGAGATCTGCCAATTGGTATTATGTACCCACAAAGTATAATTCAACAGTACCATGTTCCACGTGGTCCTTGATGAAATGATATCGAAGATCGACGTGCTTTGATTTCGAATGTTGAACTGAGTTGCATGAGATCGCAATAGCACTCCGATTGTCGCAGTACATCGGGATTCTGTCAAATACGTAACCATAGTCTTTGAGTTGTGTTCTCATCCAAATGACTTGAGCACAACACGCTGACATGGCTACATATTCTGCTTCGGTTGAGGACAATGATGTACAATCTTGCTTCTTCGATTGCCATGACACCAGTTTATCACCAAGAAATTGTAAAGCTCCTGAAGTACTTTTCCGTGAATCTAAGCATCCTGCGTGGTCAGCGTCTGAAAAAGCGATTAGTTCAAAACCAGAATCCTTCGGATACCAGATCCCCAAATTAATGGTTCCCTTGATGTATCGGAGGATTCTTTTAGCCTCAGAGAGGTGGGTTTCAGTTGGTCTCGACTGATAACGGGAGCAAAGATATACGGCAAAAACAATATCAGGTCTGCTAGCTGTTAGATACATGAGAGACCCAATAATACTACGGTATTTGGTAGGATCCACCAATTTTCCATGTAAATCAGCGTCTAGCTTCTTGGTATGAGCCATTGGTAGGATCCACCAATTTCCCATGTAAATCACTAATATACAAATTGCTAATTTACTAACTCGTGAACATCTCAGGATAAAAAGGTAAACAATTTAACTAATCGAAAATATACCAAAAAAAGACTGTTAATCAATCTAGTAGGCGGAGATTCATGAGTAAAATATATGTTTTGGCGAAGTTGTATAATGATATAATTATAAGGCAACAAAAAGGTACTATTAGGAATTGAACTTATATTTTATAATGAATAAAGGATGTTAATGACGTTAATTGAAATAATGCCGAAACGATGAGTTGAAGAAAATTGTAGCGTGTATTTGTTGACGCATAGTTGTTTATATTTTTTAGGTAATATTAGTTGATACCTTCTAATAAGTATAGTTGTTAATAAGTACTAGCACATTACCCGTGTAAAGCAGCGGGGACGAGTAATACCTTTAGCTAGGGCTAATCTTTTTGTCTTTTTGTGGATCACGTTTTTCAGTGATTGATGATAATTTTTGTGGTCGTGGGCTTGCGGTGAGAGATAGTGAAGAAGTTAAAATGTCATATTATTATGTGTAAAGTATAAAGAATTGAAGTTAAAGATCCCAAATTAATGTTTGGATACTCGTAACTCCTAAAAACTTGTATTTATTAAACATCCTTTTCTATTTCGTGATATTTATTGATGAGTTTGGAAATCACTTTTTTTATTTTTTATTTTATTTTTTTATTTTTTTAAAATTATACATTCTTTAAAGTTCGACTAATTGCTACTGATAAAGTCTCGAAATTTGAAAAAGCCATGGCTACTACAAATTTTCAATATTTGAAAAAGCCATAGAAATTAAGTGATGATGCTATATATGTCCAACAATTTAAAATTGATGGTCCTAAATTGATTTCTTATTTTTTTGTTTTTTTTCAAAAGTATGCAAAATAACTTTGTCCAATTTTGTGGAAAATATGATAAAGACCGAATTTAATGGTCTCAATAGACATTAGGAAACTTTTACGAACTTGTATTTATTAGACATCATTTTCTATCGTGTGATATTTTTTTAGGAGATAGGAAATTTCTTCTTGCTTTGAACTAGCTTTTAAAATTGTGCATATGCGGGATTGTTAAATAAAATTATTTTATAAAATTATGTAAACTCTTTATACTTATATAGTTTTAATAGCCATGCATGGTCCGGTTTTTTGCATAAACTTTTTATTATTTATTTATATCGATTAATATTTTATATAGATTTTTGTTGAATGTAGAATTTGACTTTGTTTAACTGATGTGATGTTAAAGTTGATGTTATTTAAATTTAACTATCAATATCATGTTTTAAGCATTATGTGTGTTTAATAGCAAATAATGACCCTTGAAAAACTATGTGGCATATTTAAAGGTACAATATCATATATTCATTTTTCACATCTAGTTACTTGAGAGTTCAAGCCTGGATTTTTATATTCATGTTAAAATAATTGTAGTCATATTTAACTTAAAACCCGTTTACACATGGGTTAAACTTCTAAAGAGGACATGAGTCATTTGGGGGCTCAGCTAGTAACGCGGCTCCCCACTAATTTCTTGTAAATCCTATGAGTTTCTAATAAAGTGATGTTATTACAAAATAATAATAATAATAATAATAATAATAATAATAATAATAATAATAATAATAATAATAATAATAATAATAATAATAATAATAAACTTTCCTGGATATCCTTACACAATTTCATAAAAAGTAACAACATTAATCATTCGTATATATGTACAATCTCGTATAATTATTTAAATATTACAATAATTCGTGTTTTCATTTTCATATTTATAATTTCATACATATACATTAATTTAATAAATATCATGAGATGGTGGGAGCAAAATACTTGATGAAAGATGCTTGAGGCAGAATCGAACTCACATCATTCATGTAATAAAACATGGATCAAGTGCCATACTTGCGTATGAACTGTATCTTTGTAAACTACGCCTCAGCACTAGTCCATTAAGCGCGTCTTGGCAAAATCCCTTCAGATACTTATCACATCTTCAAATCAACAAAAGCATGCACATACACACTAAAAACATGCAACACGTTCCATAACAAGCTAATTATCTCATTAAGCTTACTACAATCTACCACTTAGAAGTTATTGCATATTCGCACTACCATGTGGGAATAGGCAATTACTTCCAAGCAACCCCGAGTAAGTAGCATTCATACCAGTAAGTTATGAACAAATACAGAATCAGAGACAAAACTTCGCTTGATTAAAAAGGTGAAACTTGGGACTACAGGATGAGCGAAATAGAACAAATTATTCAGAAGACGATGTTGGCGATATGTCAGCTAAATTGATCTTTAGATTTGACTTTTTATCAAAGTTGTCTACAAAATGTTACGGAAAAGAAATGTACTAATGCTATAACAGAAGACGATAATACCACAATGATAACAACAAAGGAGAGCGTTTAAGCCTTGGCTCTTCCTGCAAGACCAGTCTCCACTTTCTTCACTTCAAAAATGAGCATTCTCCACATCTTTAACACAAACATTTCAGCTTCATCGTCCAAAATCCAGTAGGAAAACCAGCGGCCCCTCCAATATAAAACCATCTCTGAAGTTCATCTATGTCTTCGCCATCATTCTTACTTTCACCAACTACAGGTGTTACTTCAAGTTCTTTATCTTCGGGACAATACTTGGTCAGGGGAGGTCCGCATAGTCCTGCATTTCCAATGTATCTTGATGGTTCAAAGGACTGGAGTTGAGTGCTAGATGGAATCCACCCGGACAAGTTATTATGCGACACATCAAGATAATTTAAAAAATTCATCTTAGACATACTTGATGGCAACCAGCCTGAGAAACTGTTTTCTGATAAATCCAATGTCTGAAGTTCTTTCATTTGACCAATGTCTTTCGGAATCTCTCCAAGTAGAGCATTGTGTGATAAGTTTAGTAATACTAATCCCTGCAAATTGGTAATCTCGTATGGGATTTGGCCAGTGAGACTGTTGGTTGATAAATCAATTGTCTTCACCAATCTCAGAGTTCTACTAAACTCATTTACCTTTCCTTGCCATTCAATCACCAGATTGTCAATATAGCTATCGTCAACAGAGTAAGACCCGTCTTTAAGATAAGCAATACTACTATAATGATGTAGATTATGTTCCGTAAACAATTGTTCTTGAACCATGGAAGTAGGATTATGCACACACGATGGGATTGTTCCATGGAGCTTGTTAAACGACAAGTCTAAGCTTTGAAGACTTACTAATTGACATATTTGCGAAGGAATGGCTCCGGAAAAGTTGTTTGATTTTAGGCTAAGGCCATACAACCTTGACAAGTTTGTACCAATCCAAACGGGAATAGTACCATATAATTTGTTGGGCCCCAAGTCCAAAAAGCTTAAATTGGTGCAACTCTTCAAAGACAATGGCAATTCTCCAGAGAAGCTGCTGTTGTATAAACTAAAGGTCTCGAGTTGACCCAAAAGTCCTACATAGGGAGGAAAATATCCTGATAGAGTGTTGTGGCCTAAATTAAGAACTTTTAGAGACGTCAAATTCTTCAAGCAATCCGGAAGTTGCCCGGTCAATGAGTTACGTAAGAGATCAAGAGATTCAAAGTTTTCATAGATTTGGCACAAGAAAGAGATTCCTCCTTGGAAGTTGTTTCTGGACAGATCTAAAAAAGTTATATGTGGCGGAAAGGTAGGTATTGGACCATAAAAGCTGTTGGAACTCAAATCTACTTTTTTAAGGTTAAGACTTGATAATGATTCTGGTAATTTCCCACTTATGTTGTTAATAGAGAGATCCAAATAATATAACTGAGAAGGGCGCCATTGGTTCCAGAACTCTGTAGAAATTGTGTCTGAAATGCTATTGTTGAAAAGATCAAGACGCCTAAGTTTTTTCATTTTTTGTATCGATTTGGGAAAACAAGGTCCTAGCTTGTTGGAGCTGAAATCAATATACTCTACACTCATAGAAAGGTTTGACACATCATCATTAAAAAAAACTCCTTCGAGTGAGTTGTATGAAAGATCTATAGGAATCTAGGTACAACACATTTAGGGATGAAAAGTTTTGAATCTCATCAGACAATGACCCTGTCAATTGGTTATTTGAAGCATCCAATAAATATAACATATTTGGGAATGTGCATCGAGACAAGTTGTTCAGAAAATCTGAAAGTTTCCCACCAAACGAGTTGCCAGAAACATCAAATCTCTCAAGCCTATTGCCAACTAATGGGCACAACCAGCGATAACTTGGTGAGTTGAGATTGTTGTTATCGAGAAAAAGGTTATAAATAGATGAAGAAGAGTTGACAACAGAAGAATATGGTCGGATGACTTTTGAGAGGTCACACCTCTTTAAACTTAACCATTCTAGGTTTTGTAGACCTATAATTACGTTTACCCAGTTATTTGCTTTGGCCATAGAAGTTCCATCCATATAAAGGTTACTTAAAGAAGATAGAGAAGACAACCAAACTATGTTTTCAACTGTACAACTCCTGAGGGATTCTAGCGAAAGATATAGCAAATTGGTGAGGTTTCCAAATTCTGGAGGAAAGGTTCCATGGAGAGAGTTCTCTGAAAGGTAAAGGTATTCTAATTTGGTCAATGAACCAATGGATCTTGGAATGATTCCACTGAAATTATTATAACTAAGGTAAATGTATGTTAGTTTGGTCAAGGAACCAATGGACTCGGGAATGGTTCCACTAAAATTATTATAACTAAGGTAAAGCTCTGTTAAATTTGTCAAATAACCAATGGACAAGGGAATGGTTCCAACCAACTGATTCCCTTCAAGGCCAAGAATACTTAAAGCGGTCAAGGAACCAATGGACTTTGGAAAGGTGCCAGTAAACTGATTATAAGAAAGGTCAAGAGAAATTAACTGAGTCATGTTACCAATGAACATGGGAATGGTTCCAATAAGCTGATTCCATGCAAGGTTAAGAAAAGTTAAATGAGTCATGGAGCCAATGAATGGGGGGATCGTTCCATGGAAAGAACAGGAGGACAAATCTAGATGATTCAAGTAGGTTAAGTTAAGCAATGAAATGCTAATCTCACCTCTAACACCACCTATGGTATAAAAGTTGGACAGGTCAAGCATTGTGACGTGACATGTTTCGTTACTGCAACTGACTCCACTCCATTTACAACAATCATCATCTTCTTCAGGTCCCCATGAAGAGAGCAGATCATCGGGGTCTAGAAGTCGAGCTTTAAAACCAAGAATAGCTTGTCTCTCATTATCGATGCACGTATTAGTAGCTCCTTCTGTGGCTATAACCAGTTTGTGGCCAAGGGAAGTGGCTGTTGTGGTGTTAAACCATAGTAGAACGACTGACAAAATAAACAAAACATGAGTTTTCACAAAGTAAAAGCAAATATTTTCTCTCATAATGTATGTTGTATATAATTAGTATTGATGTTATTTTATCTGCTAAATCAACATATACATATAGAATTGAAAAATTAAATATGTCTTAGGTCTTCATCAAATAATGGCAGTTGCCTCCTAAAGACTAGGTCAACATGTTTTGGAGGCACGTATCAATAATTGATTGGTGCATAAAAGACTTGGATGAAAATCATGGAAGAAAGATCAAAGTCCCACACTAGACGTCTATAAACTTTCAAGTCTTTACAATTTGTACTTAAAATATAAGACAGCAAGGTGCGATACAATGTTATAAGTGTGTTATACACACCGCCACATCAACTTTTATTGTATAACATTCCTGTAACACACAACCCAAAAAAAAAACACTTTCTCTAATAATATTTCTATAACACACAACCAAAAGCCTCACTCACTCCACTTTTACATTAAAAAAAGGCAAAAAAAAACCCCGATAACTTCCGTTCTATACATGGAGATATGAGGGTGCAATAACGCAAGGCGACCGGTGAAGCTAAAACGCACATGGCGCCCACGGGATGCTATAACCAATGCAACGTGCTCTTTAAATGTTAAACCAAAGAAATGGACCTAAATAAAGTAACCCATTCATAAGGTACCAAGCTAGATAACGTGATATAAAAGACACCTATATAAAATACATATAATTCCAAGAATGACATATTGACCCATCTACAAATTTAATGAACAAATTCTATAATTTTCGACTATGTTGATTCAGTTACTTAAAAAAATAATGCAATTACTATGTACATCGTTACATATATAGGAGCCTCGATAAAAATGGCCAAAAAAGCTTAAGTAAATTTAAAAAAAAAAAACTCCCTTAAGTAAAAAAGCTTAAGAAAATTCTCAAAGTAGACCAGGTGCTTAACCACACTCTCTTTTCTAGATAATAAATAAATAAATAAATCACAAAATAGCCCAGGGCGATCTAACATTTTGGTGACCCCTTATATGCATGCTACGTATCCAATTTTTAAAAAATACATAGTACAAAAATTACCGAGCGACTTGGGTTTTTTGAGCGACTTGTTTTTTGTCTTTTAATGAAAAAAAGTGGGACACATGTCAAATATATAAGATGGTCGCCTAACTACTAGGTCGATCTGAGCTATTTTGAGATTTTTTCTTTTTTTTTTTCTTAAAAAATATACGGTTAGACACCCGTGACACTTTAGAAATTTTATGTTTTCTTTATCCCTTTTTACTATATTAACCTTTGGCCAAAAAAGAGTACTTGCTCATCTACCCTTCATAGTGTATCTACCTGCCTCAGCCTTCCCAACAAATTTTGTCATTCTTGCCTTTATGTGACCTACGAGATCCATTTTCTAATTCAAAGTCCTAATTTATTTCACAATTATTTAGCCAATATTTGTTCATTTTCTCCCCAAATATTTACATTATATTTTTCTCAAAACAACATAAAGGCATTAACAATTGTGACACACTGAACCCCAAAATATTAATCCGTGAACAGGGACGAAACCAGGGGGTTTCCGCGGATGCCCGGAAACCTCATGAATTTTTTTAATGTAGTGTTAATTTTTGAAAAAAACATCGACTTTTCTAATTGCATTTTAAATTCACACGGTCTATCTAAATGTGTTTCTAATGTTACATTTCAAAAAAAATTATGCACCCACCCGGTCGTGTTTGGCTCTGGTTTTGTCGACCGAGAATCGACCGAACCAAATTTAAAAACTATAGTAACAATGACCGACTAACTTGTCAATTAAAGCTGAAATAACTGCAATGCCAAACTATTTAATCCCAACATTTTGCTCCGCTGATGGTCGTGAGGATCAAATAGACACAATTTCATTGAGCTATGAATCGGTTGTGAATAGGGGTTGGTGAAGAAGGTATTTCTCACATCTATAAAAGAGCAAAGAAAAAGTTATAATGAAAATAAAAATAAGAAGCAAGTGTCGTCGTTTGCACCCTATAGCATGAGACAGCGTCGTTTGAACCAAAATACATAAAATGCAAACAAGCAAACGAAACGATGCTATTTTTATCCTGACATGAAACAACGTCGTTTGTATGGTAAATGTATAATATGGTAATTAAACACTTACTATAGTACTGTGTTATTTACAGGGTCATCCCATAAATCGGCAAATTTTTGAGAGCCCTGTAAGAACTTATATAATAATGCTTTTCGTTAAGCAATATTATATATAAAGTGTCATCGTTTATAAGATATATGGTGTGTTTGGGGAGGGGCTTATGAGGGCCTTATGGGGCTTGGGCTTCTAAAATAAGCCGGCTTATAAAATAAGTCTCGTTTGGCATGCGGGCTTATGAAATCATAAGCCCCTAAAAGGGGCTTAAAACTTTAGCCCCATAAAAAGGGCTAAAAACTTTAGCCCGTGGCTTATGAACCATAAATTACATATTTATCCACAAAAATATCTAACATATACCATAAAACTCGTTTAATTATATTTTTTTTAGTAATTTTGAAATAATAAGCCCCATCCCCAGCCCTTTTGCCAAACAAGTCTACAAAAATACAAATTTCAACTTCGACTTATAATAAAAGCCCTAGCCCCAGCTCCAGCCCCAACCCGAGCCCAAACCCGAGCCCGAGCCCCAGCCCCAGCCCATTGTGCCAAACATACCCATAATGCAATTAGTTATCTAAACGTTCTAACATATTACTCATTTAAGATATTCTCCTATTTAAATACTTTTTTCTTTGTGAAAAATATGTCTAGACATGCATATAATTAACGGGACAAATTAGTTAGTATTGTATATTTGCTATGTATGTATATGTAGGCCCGTATCCATGTTCGGCCTAAAGCCCATTGTGTCCTAGGGTTTAACGTGTATATGTATGTCCCGGTTATGGGATTGTTAATCAATCAAACACAAAACATTCTACATGGTATCAGTATTCCAATACCGATCCATAACTTAACCCTAAATTCATCATTCCGCTGCCTCTCCTTCCCTCGTCTACTGCTCCCTCAATCTCCATCTCACCTCCCTTCATCCACTGCTACTCAATACATCTCCATCACAGCACACCCTAAACCTCCTCCCCACTCGCTCACTGCTCTTCTCAACCCTCTACATTTCTCCTCCCAATGACTATCACTGATCCCCCTACGCCTCCCACCATCTTCCTTTCCGACAAATTAATGGCAATAACAAACCTCACAAACATCATTCCCGTAAAACTTGATATGGATGAGATGAATTATTCATCTTGGGTATACTTTTTCACTCACTTTTGTCGCGGTAACCAACTCTTGGATCACATCGAAACCAAAAATGCAACGGATGCATCCACAAGTACCACAACACCTCATGATGCCGAATGGTTGAAGATTGACTCCATTCTTCTCTCATGGATATTTGTCACCGTTTCTAAAACTCTTCAACAATGTTTGGTTGTTGAAAACCCTAAGATGGCTAAAGACGCATGGGATACCCTCGCTACCATTTTTTTTGACAATAAACGCACTCGTTCAATTGCCTTGAAGGCGGAGTTAGGCTCCCTAAAGCTTGGTGACATGGGGATCGATGCTTACTTTAGAAAGATCGAGTCCATTGCCACGGTTTTAAATAGCCTTGGCTCGACATTGGAGAATGATGATATCGTTACCTTCGCCCTTGAAGGCTTGCCCGCAAGATATGACAATGTGGCCACCATCATCGCCCATCGGGATCCTTTTCCCGATCTCAAAACGGTTCTGTCTATGCTTACCATGGAGGAAATGCGTCACAAGGCTCGCTCTCAAGACCTTTTGGCCGACTCGTCATCCTCATCCCCTATGGCTTTATTGGCAAACACCGGGTCTAATACTCGTCGCCCTTTCACCTCCACGGATAAAGTACACAAGCCTTGTAACAATTTTCTCAAAGGATATTGCCGTTTTGGAGCATCGTGTCGTTTCTTGCACAACAGTGTGCATGGTAGCCCTCAACAGTCCACGTCCAACACCATAACTCCCTCTGATATGCAAAACCTACAGTTACTTTTGGCTAAACTAGGTTGTAGTGCACCTGCTATTGGTCCCCCATCCACCGGTTCACAAATGACTACGGCCCCTGCCGTCTATTATACTTCCCCACCAGGTTTTGGACTGAACCCCACTTATGGACACTCTGCTCCACCGGTTCAGCATCCTCAACAGGTCACTGATCGGCTCCCAAACGGTCAAGTTTTATCACACAAGCTAACCACTTGTGAATGGTTAACCGTAATAAACTTCAAACAGCTCAGAACCAATGCAATGAAGTCCAGGAGAGTTTAGTGTTTCCCCAGGTCGTTAAGTCCCAACGAGCTGTGCACTGAATCACCAAACGTATAGTGATCGGGTGAATTTGAACGGGAAAAGGGTTATGATTGATACTAAATGACAAAGGAAATATGAAAGAAAATTAAAAAGCTGAATTATATTAAATAAACGCTATCACTATTTTTAAAATGATGTTTTTGATTTTTCTTTTATAAATTTGAATTAAAAACTACGTAACGTACAAAAGAAAATGTGAAATTGAAACAGAATTAATCCTAAAAATATAAAAATGAAATTTTTACAAACCTAATGATAAGAGAAAATTTTTAGAAAAATAAAATTATTTTTATGACTATTTATTTAATTATTATTAATTAAAAACTAATTTTACCTATTTAATAATACCCTAAAATATAAGAAAATATGAAATAATGCTAGAAAAGTGAAATTATGACTTAGAAAAATCTAAAATAACTAAAGAGAATTTTCAAAACTAATTTTGTATTTTTCTGATTATTTTTCTATTTTCTATGAATTATAAACTATTTAAAACTAATTAAATGGCTAAAAATTACAAATTTAACTAGGAAAAATTATTTTTTTGCTTTTTATATTTATCTTAGCCTAGGAAAAATGAAAACTTATTTTTTTGAAACTTTTCTGATTTATTTGCAATAAAAGCTAATTAAAAAGTACTAAAAACTGATTTAAATGAAGAAAAATATCAAACAGTGCTGGAAAAATATGAAAAATTCAGGAAAAGTCTAAATTAATATTCTGATTCTAAGAAAAATATAAAAACAAGGGCTTATGTGAAGGATTCAGGTTCTGTAGTGAAAGGTGCTTATAAATAAGCACTCAAAATAAGCTAAAGGCCACAAATGAGCACCAGATTATCACAGAAGCTATAATATGCTATAACTACTTAATACTAACCTACTTCAACTGGTCTAAACCTCTGTAATGCAAACTGCCATGATTTGATGATTAAGAAGCTTAAGTGCCCAAAACAGGTTTTCTGTCTACTATGAAGCTTAAGCACAAGCTTATTGAAAAAGCTTATGAGAAAAACAAAACTGGAGACCTCAAAACCACCAGCTTAACTATCTCTAAACCAAGTTTCAGGCCCTAAGGATCTAAAACCAACCCTATGCAAGGTCTGCAAGGTGCCTGTTCACACTCAGCTAATACTGAGTGTGCACAGGGTATATAAGAGCTTATTGAGCAGCTTATTTGGACCTCATAAAGACTTCCAAAAATTTCACAAAAATAGTTTCTCAAAACTAGACCAGCTTAACTAGAATATCCCAAAGTTTCACTGAATTTGAACCAGGATTGAAGCTATGATAAATCTAACAAGTTGGGTGAAAAATGAGTTTTTCACATTTTGACTTTGAACTCAGAAATGGAAAGTTGACTTTATTGAACTTGAAACCAATTTAAGGAACTGAGATTGATGTATAATGATGTAATGAAACCTAATTAAGCTATATTGACCTAATCTAAGCCTAAATGCAACTTCTATCTTGTTCTAGCCTAACTGAGATACATGTGAATTCTGAGCAAATGCAATTTTGACTTTTGTGAAACTGCAAATGAGATTTAGTGCTCTAGTGATCCTAAATTCACCTATACAAGGCTGTAATGCAGTAACTAACCACTGAACCAATTTTCAATGAAAGTTTCTCAAGTTTCCAAACACACCTTAAGCAACTGTTTAGGGACTTTTACCAATCAAATCTCAATTCTGAACCATAACTATCTCCAAAATAGATTCTAACTATCATATATGACCTAGATAAAGAAATGACAACACTGATATCAATCAACAAACATTTCACCTACTTATGCAGACAAGACCAGAAATTAAAGCAAGTTAGCTATATAGCTAAAACAAATTAACAACTAATCATACAAGCAATCTTAAGCATAGTTAAACTAGATTGAGCTCAATTTGAACAATGCTACTTGATTCTACACTGCTGAACTGGAAATGAGATAGCTTTTTAGACTTACAAGTAGTCTAGCTTGACTGCACTACATAAGAGCCAAAGTACACTGTCCTAAACCATTACTTGATCCAACCCAAGCTAGAATCAATATCACCCCAATTTCAGCTCTGCAACACCAAATATCATGACCAAATCCAAATGATGCTTATCGGTTGACTTTTGTTGACTGAGGTACAAAAATTGTTGAATCTGTTTGATAAGCTTATTCAAAGCTATCAACAGCTTGAACAAGCTTATATAAGTTCTAATGAAGCTATTTGAAGCTTGATGCTTAATAATATTAAAAAAGGTTTTATTATAGAGAATGGAAAAACAGGAAACTTAACCACACTTTGAATTAATACTGAAAACTAGTTACAACTGATATAATGACTTGAGTTTGATACAAGGAAGATTAAAAAGTACAATTTTAGGACTTAATTAAGACTTAAACATTAAAAACGACATACATAAAAACTAAAACTAAAGACTACTCTTTTCCTTCTCTCTTCTTCCTCTATTTATACATCAAAAGTGCTCCCACTTGACTTCTGAGCAAATCCCACCACTTATTTGAGCCGTTGGATGCTTAGAATAGATATTGGCCGTTGATGGATTTTGGCGCCAAAAAAGATATAGCAACAGGGGGGAGATTGAGTGCACGGGAAGAAGAAGCATTAATTTCTTTTGGATGTTTGGTGAGGTGGAGTGATAAGGGTGGTGGAAGGTGAGCTGGAGGTGAGGTATTGTCTGAGTTTGCAGAGAGGTGGGTGAGGAAGACAGTGGATTGGCGGTTTTATTTTAAACCGTGGGTAGTGATATTAGGTAACGGGTTTGGACCGGGTTGGATAAAAGGGTAATGAGCCATGGGATTTTGGGCTTTAGGATAGTTATTGGATTTAGGATTAATTTTAAACCCAATTAGTAGCTTAGGGACCATTTGTGCATATTCTGAAAATCCAGGGACCAACGTGTAAATTCTGAAATTATAATCCAAAGGCTAAACTTGACAATCTCCAATACTCCTAGGACCAAACTTGTCATTTTTGAAACTCAAAGGGTATTTTCTCTCAATTTCTGAAATTTCAGGGACTGAAGTTGTAATTTCTCAAAACTTTTGAATTATTTCACCAAAGGACTAATTATGAAAACTTATGATTTCAAAAGGGCCTTTGGTGACTTTTCTTTTAAAATAAGTGCTCAGGGACTATTTTTGCCAATTTTTGAAAGTCGAGGGACTGAAACTGCCAATTATGCAAACTTTGTTCGTTTTTCATCTGATTTTAAACATTTTGCATCTGAAACATATAAAATACACTTTTGGGATATTTTCAGTATTTTGATGCATTTCTGAGTGTTTTTAAATGTTTTGCAGTTCAGATTTGACCAAAAATGATGAGTATTTACACACTCATCAATCCCCCACACTAAACTATTGCTAGTCCCTAGCAATCTTTTGAGAAAACTTAATGAATTTGAATCTCTTTACCAAAAGTCATTACTTCTGGAGTAGCCAAATGTTTCAGTTCAAGTAAGAACCTTGGTACACTAATAACTAAATGATTTTGAGCAAACCACCAGCTTCCAACGGATTTGATTTGTCTTTACCAGAAGCCGTTTGCTTCTGAACTAGCCAACTCTTAGATAAATTATCAATATTATCTTTGGTGAGTCGATTACCAATTATGGTTTTCCAACTGCCTTTACCACAAGCCATAAACTTGCGGGCTAGCCAACTCTTCACTAATTAAAGATATGGTGAGCTGAACACCATACAATTTTGGGCAAATTGCAAGCCGTCAACGGATTTGAGATATCTTTACCAAGAGCCGTTTGCTCCTGGATTAGCCAATCCTTTTGTTTATTAGACATGGCGGACTGATAACCGTAAGCTGAGTAAGTGAAAAACACTTACTCCAAAAAAAAAATTTGGCCAAAAGTGAGGGAATTAGGTGGTATAAGTACATGATAAAATTCGTAAGAATTCCCCCCCCCCCCCCCCCCACACTAGAAATGAATATTTCCCTCAATATTCAAAGTACTGGCGGTTATGCCGAAACATAGAACGTAAAAGGGAAATACTAAGGCCATTATTTTGAAAGATTTTTTTTTTTTTTTTTTTTTTTTTTTTTTTTTTTTAAACTTATATACAACAGCGGGGGGCAACTCCCCCACACTAGGGTGGTAGAAAGTAGAAAGAAATCAGAAATATGGGTGAAAACCCATATGGTGTGCTACTGTTTTTGATTCCCGAGTCGCTAGCTTGACTCGACCCCGTATTCATTGGTTCATGGGGAAGCAACGTGGAAAACCAATCTCGATCGGACTTTCGTTCACAGTGTTAATAAACATATGAACATCAGAAAGTTCCACACCGACGAGATACAACCGCGGTAATGTTAATAGTAGAAACTATAAAGGATGATACCGGGGTCAAAGATGGTGTCCTCATTCCCGAAAGAGAAAAAGGAAAGAGCAACCACACCATCTGTGAAGAATGGAATAAAGATGTGCATGAGAATGCATGTCCATTCCTCATCAGTAAGAAGCAAGTCACCATTTTTGACATTTTTAAGCTTAAACTTGAAGCTTATATGGTGATTGTCAATAAGATGTCCGGGAGGGAGGGTTGGAAACGGTTCTTCAATCAACAGATTTTCCAGAAAAAGGATGTCCCCCTCCGGATCAAAGTAAGTATTATCGATTCTTGTTGGAATCGACTCATCACTAAGAAAGGCATCGACTTCATTCCAAAAGTTGTCATCTTCCTCATCCGGAGTGAGAGAAGGGATGGAAGAGTCGGGAATAATAAGACTAGGAGATGATGGATCATTTTTGAGCAATTCTTCAATGGGAAGAATGTCTCCCATTGGATCACAAACATCATCATCCAATCCGGATGAAACTGAAGAGAGTTTGGTTTCATCCATAGAGTTAATAAACTCGACACGATAAACTGATTCCGGAGGTGGGACAAGTGGTGTGCTCTTAGAGCTAGCAATTTCCACCACTTCCGATAAAGTCTCCGATTCTAGATCATCATCATCAAGAACACTCTTGACTTCCCTGGTACAACTTTCAAACCATTTGTTTGAACCAGGGTTGATTTTCAAAGCTTTTAGCTCAGCACGTTTTTGGTGAGTCCTCTTAACCGTGAAATTTGAGAGTGTTGCATTGATTCTTTCATATTTTTGATCAATTGTGGCAACACTCTGTTTGGATAGAGGTTTGGAGTTTTGGTTGATATTAAACGTGAGTTCTTTGTTGTCAACCCGTATGGTCAACTCTTCAGCAAATACATCAATTAGAGCACGACTCGTTCTCAAGAAAGCTCTCCCTAAGATGAGGGGAACTCTAGGATCTGCATCAAAGTCTACTACAACAAAGTCAGTAGGAAAGTGAAACGTTCCTACTTTCACCACGACATCCTCGGCTATCCCAAGTGGACGAGTTATGGTACGGTCCGCTAGCTCGAGTGTCATACAAGTGGATGTAAGTTTAGGAAGAGACAGTTTCTTCCATACTGAGAGTGGCATGAGGTTAATGCTAGCGCCAAGATCGGCCAAGGCGGAGCGTTGAACCATCCCCAAGAAATCACACGGGATTAAAAACCTGTCGGGGTCTTCAAGCTTTTTGGGAAGCTTCTTGAGAAGGACCGCTGAGCATTGCTCATTGAGAGGGGTTTTAGCCATCTCAGATAACTTATCTTTGTTGCTCAGTAAGCCTTTAAGCGTGGATGCAAATTTGGGCATTAGAACGAGAGCATCAACGAAGCTTATATCAAAGTGTAGTTCATTGAAAATTTGGAAAAATTTTTCCATTTGCTCTTTGGTTTTGTCTTTGAGCTTCTCATCATGCATTCTTGATGGGTAAGGAAGCTGACTAGACTTTTGAGCCGGGACGGAAGTCATTTCTGGCTCAGTATTTGTCTTTGGAACTTCGGGTTCCGGACTTAAAGCTTGGACTACCGAAGGTGGGACGTGTGCGGTACTTCGTGGGCTTGAGAAATGCACCTTGTCCGTTGTATCCTTGGTAACTTGACTCATTGCTCCTGGTGGAGGAGGCATTGGAGTCGAAGGTCCATTGTGCGTTGATAAGTCGATTTCAGTACATATAATTTTTACCGGAAGTACGGATACTCTCGGGTCGTTCTCCCAACGAGGGTGAAATGGATGATCGATTCGTTGTTTAAAAGTTACGGTGGTTTGAATGAATAAAGGGAATTTTGGTTTTTGGTTCTTAAAGAAAACGTAAATTAGAAAGCAAATAAAAAGCATATAAAACAAGAAAGCTAAACACAAATAAGCTAAAAGCAATTAAATAATTAAACTAAAGTTAACGATAAAAGATAACAACTAAAGATAATGAACTAAATTATGCTAAGCAAGCGAATAAGAAATATATGATGAAAAGATATACTTGTTAAGCAAATTATCAAGATCCTTAAGTGTGGTTTATTATTTCAATTAAGTCCTTTATTGATGAATTAATATCTTTACAATTAATTATTTTCTCACAACATTGGTTTCTTTTGAAAGCAATTTTTCATAAAGAGATATCAATATCTAGATTAAAACCCAATTATTTTCACGGCTTTTGCCCGCTTAAACAACCAAAATTTCAATCTAAGTAACTTTAAATTACTAACCAATAGATTTTCTAACTTTTATAAAACCACACTTAATTCACGAAATAATCTACTCAACAAGTATATAAAAAGCCTACTCACTAGGCATAGCAAACCAACACATAGCAATTAATTCAATAAAAATAAGCATAACTATTATACTAAAATTAATAACTACTAAAGATTCAAAAAGTAAAGAAAATAGAACCCGGATGATAAAACGAGAAGAATAAAACCACCCGATCAAATAAGCACAAATTAACACAAAAGTTTACAACTTTATTAATCTTATCCACTAATTAGTAAGTAAAGTTTAAAACTTTATTCACTAACAAGCTTAAAAATTACTAAAGTTTCAAACTTTATGTATTAAAAATGCTTAAAGACCCTTAAGCTCCGGCCTTAGCGGTAGAGATGATGATAAACACAAAAAGATACAAACTTTAACAAGGGTTAATCAATAATAAGCAATAATTAGCACTACTACTAAATGTAAATAAGCTAAAAGTGATCAAAAAATTAAAAAGATTCAAACTTTATGACTAAATACTATTAGATCTAAGTCTACCCGAGACTAAGTTGTTCCATCCGAAGATTAAACGTGAATCGGGTATATTTAAGGACTAGATCTACATGAACAAGCTAATAAATAGCTTATTGTTCAATAAAAACATAAAAAGTTGCAACCTTTTTATGAAAAACTTGATAAAACTAATAGATCTAATTAATGAGCTACATAAAAAAGGCTAAAAATAAAGAAAGGTGCTCTCAAACTTAAGAGATGTCAAGACTTATTTGTAAAATAAGCCGAGCTTAACAAGCTCATGCACCTCTTTTGTTGTTTGAATCGAGCTAGAGGATGAAGAAGAGAAGAGACAATAAGACATAATAAGCTAAAACTTATAAAAATGTAAACTTTTTATAAAATAAGTGAAATAGAAACTATTTATGAAAAGTATTAAAGAAAGTTTTGTAGAAGAAAAACAAATAAAAGAACTTAATGGATAAACTTATAGAAAAAGCTAACCCAAAAAGCAAAACCTAAATAAGTTATAATAAGCTAATAAGCTAATATAACTTAATAGGTAAGAAAAGAAAAAGAAAATAAAGAAAGAGATGAGAAGAATAAAGAGATGCAAGAAATAAATAAAACTTTTATAAAACTAAATAAGCATAAAAATTACAAGAGTTTGGGTACAAAAAAAATAAAAAGATGATTAAAAAGAGGTGAGAGAGGTGGGTATTTATAAACCCACAAGTTACATTTTGGCCCCTAATAATTTTTCATAATAGCCCCTAAACTATTCTATCTTGGTACAAAAATCTCCTATCAAAACTTGGTCCCCAAGTTTTTATTTTACAAATGCTTAAGTAGCAGATTTCAATCTTGCGTTTGGACTTTGGGCTCGATGGGTACTAGCAGCTGCTGGGTTGGACTCTTTCTCTTTGGGCCTGCGCAGAGACTTGGACTCGTGGAGCAGCTTGGCTGCTTGTGGGCCTCGTGGCTTGGCTGGACTTTAGGGGGCAGCAGCTTCAAAAAATAAATATGTAAACAAATGTGCCATGAATGGGATTTGAACCCTTGACCTCTTGCTTGAGGAACATGTCCCCACCCACTAGACCAAGAGTCTTTTTTCTGTTAAGTATGGCATTTAATTCTCCTTTAAGCTCCTTTTCTTGCTGATCCATTTTTTCCTTCCTTTTCTTTCTTCTATTTTTTTTTCTCTTCTTAATTAATTAATTCTTCGTTTGGTCTTTAAATTTTTCTTCTCTTGCCTCGATGCTCCAAATAAAATTATCATTGGTCCCGAAACTTCGTGCTCCTTCCATTCTCGTGCTCGTTTGTGTCCATTTTGTCTTCTTTTTGTCCATTTTACAATATCCGTTACCTGCACATACATAAACACAAAAACACAAATATTTATGGCTTTAGGGGTTAGTTTTTGGTCTTTTTGGTCCGGTTTTGATAAAGAAAAAGGTATATGTTTTCACATATACCATGCGTCTTACCACTACGAGTGGTGACGGCTTTCAACTCGGCATTTGGATTTGGAACTGTATTGCTTAGGAGTCCTCCAGAAGATGACGAAGCTTTGTTCATATTCATGTTCATGAAACTGCTCATCATATTCTTCAACTCATTTGTCTGCCGAGACATTGTGGTATCAATTTCCTTTTTTAGCTCAACTCTCATGTTATAGATCTGAGTTTGCATTGAACGTATGCTTGACTCAGTAATTTTCATGAAGTCATTTGGTAGGGGAGCTTGAGAAGGTTGTTGATAACTTTGCTGATTTGGAGCTTGATATGGTTGGTTAAAATTGTTCCGGTTTTGATTGAAATTTTGAGAGTTATTGAAGTTTTGTCCTTGATTCGGAACAAAGCGATTTTGATTGCCATGGTTTTGCACAAGAGGAAAACCAGGTGGTGTCATACCGCTAGGTGCACGGTAGTGAGGATCAGCTTGTGGTCGGTATTGATTGTGGTTTACAGAAGCTACGGGAGCTTGGTAAAAAGAAGCATCGGTTGCTTGACAATCATAATACGCATGTGGACCACTACAAGTTTCACACACCTTGTTCACGGCTTTGATTGGTTCCGGCTTATGAATTTCGCTTTTGATTTCCTTTACCTCTTTCATCATACAACGGATGACGTCCGTTAGAGCGGCTAACGGAGCGGCTAACTCAGAAGAGTTACTGGATGAAGAAGCAGGGGTGTTCGGAATATTGACTTTGTTGCGAGAAATAGGAACTTTTGATTTTTGCTCGCAAATCTCAATCACATCTTTAGGCTTACGATTCAAGATATTGCCACCGGCGGCTGCGTTCAAAGAATCTTGATCGTTACCGTTCAACCCATTATAAAAGATATTAACTTGTTGAAGCTCCGTAAATTCATGATGGGGGCATTTCCTGAGGAGATCTTTGAATCTCTCCCATGCCTCTCCAAAGTTTTCATCGAAATTTTGACGAAATCCAGAAATTTCATTTTTTAGATTAGTCGTCTTTGATGGAGGAAAGAAATAATTGACAAACTTTTGAACAAGATCCTCCCAAGTTTCGATGGATCGAGGGGGTTCTTTTTCCAGCCAAATTCGGGCTGTCCCCTCAAGTAAGAATGGAAATAGCATCAACTTGATCACTTTTTGTGGTACATCTTTGAAATTGATCGTTGAGGTTAACTTGTTAAACCAACGGATGTGTGCATACGGGTCTTCTCGATCAAACCCGTGGAATTGATTCGTAGACACAAGTGTGATCAAATGTGTCTTCAATTCAAAGTGATCAGAATTGATTGCTTGTAAAACGATGGCATCTCCATAACCCTCGGTGGGTGCCTGGAGCATTTCCGCCATAGTTCGTTCGTCTGCCATATTGTTGCTTGGAATAGTACGAATCTCGGGTTTGACTATTTGGGCAGCACGTCTATGAGAATGTCTTCTAGGAATTTCTGCTAGATCACGAAAAGGACTCAATGATCTAGAAGAACGAGTGCGCATGCACTAGAGTTAACTCTAAGGAATCTCAGAGCCAAGGGAATTATGAAAAATGGGGAAAGAAGAATCTTTTTGGGTTTTATGGTTTTGAAAAGTAGATATAACAACAAATCCAATTAAAACAATATCGAGGCAAAACGACAGTGAACTTAAACCAATAATCACAAGATGAATGGCTTCTTTGAAAAAGGTACACCACTCACAAGGACACAAAGGCAAGTTTTAATCTTTGGTTCGGGAACTTATTATGGTCGTACCCCCAGTTAGGTTGTACACTGCCTTGGTTTGCGGTGGTAATTTTTTATGTTGTTATTATTAAACAAAGAAAACGACAAATCTTTTTGTGTTTTTATCTTTTATATATATATAGAAACAAAAGAAAAATATTTTTTTGTGTTTTATACGTTTTAAGATGTTTTTGGGTTTTTGGATTTTTTATAAGAAAATATATATATATATATATATATATAGATGGTATGAACAAGGAGTGAATATTCAAATCACTAATCTGCTAAACGTAAGATTATTAGCACAGCTCCCCGGCAGCGGCTCCAAAATTTGATCGGCTCCCAAACGGTCAAGTTTTATCACACAAGCTAACCACTTGTGAATGGTTAACCGTAATAAACTTCATACAGCTCAGAACAAATGCAATGAAGTCCAGGAGAGTTTAGTGTTTCCCCAGGTCATTAAGTCCCAACGAGCTGTGCACTGAATCACCAAACGTATAGTGATCGGGTGAATTTGAACGGGAAAAGGGTTATGATTGATACTAAATGACAAAGGAAATATGAAAGAAAATTAAAAAGCTAAATTATATTAAATAAACGCTATCACTATTTTTAAAATGATGTTTTTGATTTTTCTTTTATAAATTTGAATTAAAAACTACGTAACGTACAAAAGAAAATGTGAAATTGAAACAGAATTAATCCTAAAAATATAAAAATGAAATTTTTACAAACCTAATGATAAGAGAAAATTTTTAGAAAATAAAATTATTTTTATGACTATTTATTTAATTATTATTAATTAAAAACTAATTTTACCTATTTAATAATACCCTAAAATATAAGAAAATATGAAATAAAGCTAAAAAGTGAAATTATGACTTAGAAAAATCTAAAATAACTAAAGAGAATTTTCAAAACTAATTTTGTATTTTTCTGATTATTTTTCTATTTTCTATGAATTAAAAACTATTTAAAACTAATTAAATGGCTAAAAATTACAAATTTAACTAAGAAAAATCTGGAAAAATTATTTTTTTGCTTTTTATATTTATCTTAACCTAGAAAAAATGAAAACTTATTTTTTTGAAACTTTTCTGATTTATTTGCAATAAAAGCTAATTAAAAAGTACTAAAAACTGATTTAAATGAAGAAAAATATCAAACAGTGCTGGAAAAATATGAAAAATTCAGGAAAAGTCTAAATTAATATTCTGATTCTAAGAAAAATATAAAAACAAGGGCTTATGTGAAGGATTCAGGTTCTGTAGTGAAAGGTGCTTATAAATAAGCACTCAAAATAAGCTAAAGGCCACAAATGAGCACCAGATTATCAAAGAAGCTAGAATATGCTATAACTACTTAATACTAACCTACTTCAACTGGTCTAAACCTCTGTAATGCAAACTGCCATGATTTGATGATTAAGAAGCTTAAGTGCCCAAAACAGGTTTTCTGTCTACTATGAAGCTTAAGCACAAGCTTATTGAAAAAGATTATGAGAAAAACAAAACTGGAGACCTCAAAACCACCAGCTTAACTATCTCTAAACCAAGTTTCAGACCCTAAGGATCTAAAACCAACCCTATGCAAGGTCTGCAAGGTGCCTGTTCACACTCAGCTAATACTGAGTGTGCACAGGGTATATAAGAGCTTATTGAGCAGCTTATTTGGACCTCATAAAGACTTCCAAAAATTTCACAAAAATAGTTTCTCAAAACTAGACCAGCTTAACTAGAATATCCCAAAGTTTCACTGAATTTGAACTAGGATTGAAGCTATGATAAATCTAACAAGTTGGGTGAAAAATGAGTTTTTCACATTTTGACTTTTAACTCAGAAATGGAAAGTTGACTTTATTGAACTTGAAACCAATTTAAGGAACTGAGATTGATGTATAATGATGTAATGAAACCTAATTAAGCTATATTGACCTAATCTAAGCCTAAATGCAACTTCTATCTTGTTCTAGCCTAACTGAGATACATGTGAATTCTGAGCAAATGCAATTTTGACTTTTGTGAAACTGCAAATGAGATTTAGTGCTCTAGTGATCCTAAATTCACCTATACAAGGCTGTAATGCAGTAACTAACCACTGAACCAATTTTCAATGAAAGTTTCTCAAGTTTCCAAACACACCTTAAGCAACTGTTTAGGGACTTTTACCAATCAAATCTCAATTCTGAACCATAACTATCTCCAAAATAGATTCTAACTATCATATATGACCTAGATAAAGAAATGACAACACTGATATCAATCAACAAACATTTCACCTACTTATGCAGACAAGACCAGAAATTAAAGCAAGTTAGCTATATAGCTAAAACAAATTAACAACTAATCATACAAGCAATCTTAAGCATAGTTAAACTAGATTGAGCTCAATTTGAACAATGCTACTTGATTCTACACTGCTGAACTGGAAATGAGATAGCTTTTTAGACTTACAAGTAGTCTAGCTTGACTGCACTACATAAGAGCCAAAGTACACTGTCCTAAACCATTACTTGATCCAACCCAAGCTAGAATCAATATCACCCCAATTTCAGCTCTGCAACACCAAATATCATGACCAAATCCAAATGATGCTTATCGGTTGACTTTTGTTGACTGAGGTACAAAAATTGTTGAATCTGTTTGATAAGCTTATTCAAAGCTATCAACAGCTTGAACAAGCTTATATAAGTTCTAATGAAGCTATTTGAAGCTTGATGCTTAATAATATTAAAAAAGGTTTTATTATAGAGAATGGAAAAACAGGAAACTTAACCACACTTTGAATTAATACTGAAAACTAGTTACAACTGATATAATGACTTGAGTTTGATACAAGGAAGATTAAAAAGTACAATTTTAGGACTTAATTAAGACTTAAACATTAAAAACGACATACATAAAAACTAAAACTAAAGACTACTCTTTTCCTTCTCTCTTCTTCCTCTATTTATACATCAAAAGTGCTCCCACTTGACTTCTGAGCAAATCCCACCACTTATTTGAGCCGTTGGATGCTTAGAATAGATATTGGCCGTTGATGGATTTTGGCGCCAAAAAAGATATAGCAACAGGGGGGAGATTGAGTGCACGGGAAGAAGAAGCATTAATTACTTTTGGATGTTTGGTGAGGTGGAGTGATAAGGGTGGTGGAAGGTGAGCTGGAGGTGAGGTATTGTCTGAGTTTGCAGAGAGGTGGGTGAGGAAGACAGTGGATTGGCGGTTTTATTTTAAACCGTGGGTAGTGATATTAGGTAACGGGTTTGGACCGGGTTGGATAAAAGGGTAATGGGCCATGGGATTTTGGGCTTTAGGATAGTTATTGGATTTAGGATTAATTTTAAACCCAATTAGTAGCTTAGGGACCATTTGTGCATATTCTGAAAATCCAGGGACCAACGTGTAAATTCTGAAATTATAATCCAAGGGCTAAACTTGACAATCTCCAATACTCCTAGGACCAAACTTGTCATTTTTGAAACTCAAAGGGTATTTTCTGTCAATTTCTGAAATTACAGGGAATGAAGTTGTAATTTCTCAAAACTTTTGAATTTTTTCACCAAAGGACTAATTATGACAACTTATGATTTCAAAAGGGCCTTTGGTGACTTTTCTTTTAAAATAAGTGCTCAGGGACTATTTTTGCCAATTTTTGAAAGTCGGGGGACTGAAACTGCCAATTATGCAAACTTTGTTCGTTTTTCATCTGATTTTAAACATTTTGCATCTGAAACATATAAAATACACTTTTGGGATATTTTTAGTATTTTGATGCATTTCTGAGTGTTTTTAAATGTTTTGCAGTTCAGATTTGACCAAAAATGATGAGTATTTACACACTCATCAGTCACGCAACCCTACCCGGTTCAGCAGCTTACGAACCCCGTCCTGCCACCAGTTCAACATCAGCAGTTCATGAACCCTCTTCAGCAGATGACAGGCTAGCCCACTTCCCACCTGTTTCAACGGGGTCAACCCTCTACGGTTCAGCAGTTCACGCACCCGGGTCAGAATCCTACGGGTCAACCAGCAGTCCACTTACCAGCCTTGGTTCAGAACCAATCGGGTATTCTTGGACCCGCACCTGGCGTGACAGGCCACTCTACTTCCGGGGGCATTTTAGGAGCGGTTTCGGGTCAAGAGACGATTCTACCTCATGCATTTGCTACTACCACCCTCCATGAACCCGCTCCTAGTAACTGGAATATGGATACAGATGCGTCTTCTCACCTAAATGACTCGGTCAATAATCTTAGTAATGTATTTAATTCGAGCATTTATTCGTCTGTTGCTGTTGGCGACGGGCACACTATTCCCGTCACCAATTCCAGCCATAGCATTATACCAACCCCATTTCGACCTCTTCACTTAAATAATGTCCTTATCACCCCTCACATTGTTAAAAACTTAATTTATGTACGTCAGTTTGTATGTGAAAATTATTGCACTGTTGAATTTAATCCTTTTAGTTTTTCTGTTAAGGATTTTCAAACTCGTCAGGTGCTGCTCCGCTGTGATAGCACTGGCGACCTCTATCCTGTCACCAAGCCTTCTCCCATTCCTCAAGCCTACCTCACAAGTCAGTATACGTGACACCAACGTCTTGGTCACCCAGGAAGTGAAGTGTTACGTCGTGTTATTTCAAATAATTCAATTCCATGTAATAAAGAGAAATCTCCCGTGCTTTGTCATGCTTGTCAGCTTGGCAAATACGTGAAACTTCCATTTGATAGTTCATCTACTTTAGTTAAAAACTGTTTTGATATTGTTCACTCGGATTTATGGACTTCTCCCATCCCGAGTCTGTCTGGTTTCAAATATTATGTTATTTTTCTGGATCATTATTCTCAATTTGTATGGGTTTATCCGTTGGTTAACAAATCACATGCTTTGATCAAATTTACTTTATTTTGCACCTTTGTCAAAACTCAATTTAACAAAGAAATCAAATCTTTTCAGTGTGACCATGGTGGTGAATTTGACAACCACACCTTTCATAAACTATTTAACGACAATGGGATCCGTTTTCGTTTCTCATGTCCCCGCACCTCACAACAAAATGGAAAATCTGAACGCATGATCCGCACAATTAACAACCTTATCCGCACCTTACTTTTTCAAGCCCATCTACCCCCAAATTACTGGGTTGAAGCCCTCAACATGGCCGTTTACCTTTTAAATATTCTACCATCCCGAGCTATTGATAATGACGTTCCCCTTACACGTATGTTTGGCACTTCACCTGACTACCGTATCTTACGTGTCTTTGGATGTCTTTGTTATCCTCATGTCGATACCAACCACAAACTCGGCCCACGAGCCACACCCTCCATATTTTTGGGCCATGCCACTAATCACCGTGGATATCGTTGCTTAGACCTTAACACAAACAAAATCATTATATCCCGCCATGTCACCTTTGATGAGACCATTTTTCCCTTTGGCTCCACCACACCCACTGTACAACCATCATACGACTTCTTAGATGACTCGCCTAACATCATTTCCAACATCATTAAACTCACCCCAACTCCCCCGCCACAACCAACATCGCCCACACCTACACCAACAAATTCACCTACATCACCCACTTCACCTCCTCTAGACCCTCCACCTTCTCCCGCTGTGGCATCTCTGCACCCACATCCCTCCCCACCACCACTCACCTCTCCTGCACACCCCACCAACCCCATTTCTGTCATTCAAGAACCCCCCCCCCAGGTTTCTCACCCTACCAAGTCTATGACATCCGTTCATCCCATGGTTACACGTTCTCGTGTCGGGACTACTCGTCCCAATCCCCGTTATGCTTGTCATGTGACTCCTGTTTCCCCTTTACCCAGTTCCTATAACGTTGCCTTTCGTGACCCTAATTGGTTAAATGCTATGTATGATGAATTTAATGCTCTTATTAAAAACAAAACTTGGATTCTTGTACCTCGCCCTGCGAACATCAACATTGTTCGCTGTATGTGGTTATTTCGCCACAAGTACTTGGCTGACGACACTCTCAGTCGCTACAAGGCTCGCCTTGTCACGAATGGTAGCACTCAGATAGAGGGGATTGATGTTGATGAGACCTTTAGCCCGGTTGTTAAACCTGGCACTATACGCATTGTTCTCGGTTTAGCTGCTTCTAGACATTGGCCCATTCACCAGCTTGATGTCAAGAATGCGTTTTTGCATGGGGATTTATCTGAGACTGTTTACATGCATCAGCCACCTAGTTTTCGTGATACTGAGCACCCTGATTATGTATGTTTACTTCGCAGATCTTTGTATGGGTTGAAACAAGCTCCTCGGGCTTGGTTTCAACGTTTTGCTACATATGCTCTTAGGATTGGCTTTACTCATAGTCGATGTGACACCTCCTTATTTATCTATCATCAGGGGACTGACACTACTTATCTTTTATTGTATGTTGATGATATTGTACTGACTGCCTCTTCTGATGGATTACTTCAGCGTATCATTGCAGCTCTTCATAAGGACTTTTCTATGACAGATTTGGGATCACTAAATTATTTCTTGGGGATATATGTTACTCGTGACACTTCTGGTATGGTTTTATCTCAGCGTAAGTATGCTACCGAGATCCTTGAGCGTGCTCACATGGCTGATTGCAGTTCCAGTCAGACTCCGGTTGACACTGAGTCTAAACTGGGTGATGATGGCAGTTTGGTATCTGATCCCACCTTATATCGGAGCCTTGCAGGGTCACTTCAGTACCTAACATTTACTCGCCCTGATATTTCTTATATTTCTTATGTTGTTCAGCAGGTGTGTCTTCATATGCATGATCCGCGAGAGCCTCATTTCTTTGCGCTCAAACGGATTTTGCGCTATATTCAGGGTACTTTGGATTACGGGTTGCAGTTGTACTCTTCTTCTACTACTTCGTTGGTTGCATGTTCTGATGTTGATTGGGCCGGTTGCCCGACTACTCGGCGGTCTACCTCTGGATAATGTGTTTTTCTTGGCAACAACTTGCTCTCATGGTCCTCCAAGCGTCAACCGACACTTTCTCGTTCGAGTGCTGAGGCAGAATATCGTGGGGTTGCCAATGCCGTTGCCGAAACATGTTGGTTGCAGAATCTTCTTCGAGAACTTCACACTCCGGTCTCTTCCGCAACACTTGTCTACTGTGATAATGTCAGTGCTGTCTATATGTCCTCGAATCCGGTTCAGCATCAACGAACCAAGCATATCGAGATTGACATTCAATTTGTTCGGGATTTGGTGGCTACAGGTCAAGTCAGAGTTCTTCATGTACCTTCTCGCTATCAGTTTGCGGATATCTTCACCAAAGGATTGCCTTCAACTTTATTTGAAGAATTTCGCTCCAGTTTGAGTGTTCGGTGTCCTCCCGCTAAAACTGCGGGGGTGTGTTAGTATTGTATATTTGCTATGTATGTATATGTAGGCCCGTATCCATGTTCGGCCTAAAGCCCATTGTGTCCTAGGGTTTAACGTGTATATGTATGTCTTGGTTATGGGATTGTTAATCAATCAAACACAAAACATTCTACAAAATTTTGAGGCCCTAAAAATATTAGAGCCCTGAACAGTCGCTCACCTTACACACCCTCAAAGACGGCCTTGATTATTTATTTACTTAAAATTACAAACGAATTTCATACTGTACTTGATATCTTGATTCTTTTACCATCCGGCTCCCTAAGGTTAACATAGTAATTTCACATCTTACCCTAAGTGAATAAATGTTTTTACGTGTCCTTCATAATGTTACCCACCACCGTCCTACATAGAATACATACCCAAGTTTATATCCATGTTTTAATTTCTTTATATCCATATTTGGTCTCTTGGAGTCATGTAACATCGTAACCTCATTATATCCATATTTTAATTTCACATCTTACCATAATAAAGATTTTTTCCTACGAGGATTTGAAGGTCATATTAATAATCAACTTGTTATTGGTGGCTGGTAAAGTCTTTTTAACTTTGTTCAAAACCGTATGAATGCAAAAGATACGTTTTTTTTTTTTTTTTTTTTTTTTTTTTTTTCTTCGATTCATAAATGAAGTATTTATTTGGTAGCTGAATTTTGATAAGATGCCATAACTTTGCAAAGACCATCTGGGGGTGTCATTTACTTTATCTATTGTACTATGTACCTGTTTTCTTGTTTCATGTTAGACCATGGGGTATCATGGCATGCTAAATTTACCTTTTCAGTGCCAACTCAGCATCCTCCTTTTTAACACTCACACATCAAAATACCCTTCACTCATAACATGCTATTTGGGCCCCCACCTTCCCTCAATTTTCTTTCCTTTTACATTTTTCAAACAAACTTAATTTGATTAATTCAAATAAAAATACAATACGAAACTTAAAAAAAAAAAAAAAAAAAAAAAAAAAAAAAAAAAAACTTAATTTTATAATGAATATGTGTTAAAAAAAGCACTTATGTAAAAACACCAAAATAAATTAATCTTATCTCTTCCAACCCATCAAATAAATAAATAACTCATACTTTACCACATAAAACATTAACCACACTGTTGAATGAAATCTTATCTTCTCTCCTCTAATTCTTATCTTCTCATCTTTTACAAATATTATCTTGAATGAATCACTCATCTTTTACATCTTTTATCTTGAATGAACTTATCTTCTCTCCTTGAATCTGCCATAAACCACAAACACCCAAAAATGAAATCTGCCATAAACCACAAACACCCAAAAATGCCATCACTCCAGCTTGTTCGAACCAGGTAATTCTAGGTGGTTTGATGTGTTATTCGAACCAAAATGGTTGGATCTAGGATTCAGCCATGTAATCCTAATGGATCACAAGCTTCTTAAATTTATTGTTTGATGCAACTTATTGTTGGATAATTTTTTGAAAAAAAAGTTAACTGTTTTCCAACGGTTTGATTTTTTTTCTTGGCCTTTTCCTCCTTTCATCCACGCCAATTGAGTGGCGCTCGACAAGATTTTGAGAAGTGAGGGTATCATCACTTGAAGATAGCTGCGCCAATTTCTTAGCCACGTAGGATTTGGCGTGACTGTTAGCCATGGTACCCCATGGTCTTACAATTTTTTTCTATTCAAAATATATACTATCTTATAATGTATTTAATACTTGTTGAATATATTATCTAAATTTACAATTTAGATTGTATATTATTTATATTAATGGCTGCTACATGTGTATATGTTGAAATTATATATAGTGAATGTGGTTGTGGTTGGTCATTTTAAATACACTTTATATCTGATGTTTTCAACAATTGACCAAACACCACTTTATAACCAGTCAAAATTAGATGACTAGAAAAACCCATGATATCATATTATCTCCCAATGTTTCTCTTCATCAATATTCTCATCCGTTACACAAAGGTCTGTGATTTCATCTATAACTATTCTAATACGTTATTGATATCACTATAATGATCCATTATAATTATCTTTATAAATATTCTGATCCGTTACTTAGAGAGATCTGTGATTTCATCTATAAAAGGTTGATCTACAATCATTTGAGGAGATAGAAAGGAAATCACCAGAATCATGATCAATCTCAAATCCTCTTTTAACTTTTGTTCTTTACACACCATTTTATCCTTAGAGTTTTTTCTGTAAGTTGGGCATTTGGTTGGCAAGTTCCAAGTCGACTACTACGAGTGCACGTATTAGTCGATTAGTTGTGTTAACCTTGGGGAGCGATCGGTATTTTGGTTTGCACCTCGGTAGTGCCGAAATTCGCTTTCAAGGTAGTGATTTCTTCACGGCACAACTTTCGTTCTTAGTAGTAATTTCTTCTACCTTGTATTTGTATTGTTTGTTTGTTCTTATATCTGTTTAGATACAGGTGTTTAACCAACAATTTGAAAGCGAATTAATTTATCTAAAATGTCTGTATCTTTTAACAAAACTTTTTGTGATTTGTCAAAATTGGAACCACTTGATGGTACTAATTATAAGCGATGGTCTCAGAAATTACTGATTTTCTTTGAGCAACTTGAAATTGATTATGTTTTATCTCAAGATGCTCCTCAAAACGAGACCACTCCCGAAATCACAATCATTCCTCTCATTGAAAATTCTCATAACGAAATAGATGAAGCAAGACGTAAATTTGAAAAGGATAACAGGACTGCTAGGGGTCATCTTTTAAAACACATGTCCAATTCTCTTTTTGATCTTTTTGTTAATCAAAAATCTGCAAAGATCATTTGGGAAACCCTCGAGAAAAAGTATGGTGCAGATGATGCAGGTAAAAAGAAATATGTTGTTGGAAACTGGTTACGGTTTCAGATGGTGGATGACAAGCCTATCATGGAACAAGTTCATGTGTACGAAAACTTGGTAACTGAAGTGCTAAATGAAGGGATGAAGATGTGTGAAATATTGCAAGCAAATGTGCTATTGGAGAAATTCCCGTCACTGTGGAATGACTATCGAAACCAGCTCAAACACAAGAAACGTGATCTTTCATTACAGGAGCTCATTAGCCACATGAGAACCGAAGAAGCAAACCGCCTAAAAGATAAGCAAATTTCTAACTCTACTTCTTCTGTTAAAGCTAATTTGGTGGAATCCGTTGGTACCTCTAAAAACAGGAACAAGGGGAAAGAAAAGTATGTCAAAGATCATCAAAGGAAGAATTTTACTCCAAGACAAAATGATCACAAAATTCAGAAACCGAAAGTATCTTGCTATGTGTGTGGAAAAGGGGGTCATAAAGCTTATCAATGTAAAGATCGCAAGGATCAACAGAACCAAAATCAAAAGCTTATTAAACCACAAGCAAATTTGGTTGAAGATGAAATTATAGCTGCAGTGGTAGTGGAAACGAATTTGGTGGAGGATAAATCTGCTTGGATTATGGACAGTGGCGCTTCAAGACATCTTTGCAACAATAGGAGACTTTTCCATGAGTTTGAAGAAGTTACAGATGGAGGGCAGGTTTACATGGGAAACGATGGCACTGCTCGAGTAATCGGTAAAGGGAAAGTACTGCTTAAATTCACTTCTGGTAAAACCTTGGCTTTAAATAATGTCTTGTATGTTCCCTCTCTTCGAAGAAACATGGTTTCTGGAAGTTTACTTGTTAGGGCAGGTTTGAAAGTGACTTTAGAAGGTGATAAGGTTATAATTACCCGAAACAATGATTTTGTAGGGAAAGGTTATGTGATTGATGGTCTATTTGTGTTAAATACCGATCCCTCTACTAATGAAAGTTCTGCTTCTGCTTACATTGTTGAGTCTGCTAATATGTGGCATGGTAGACTAGGGCATTTAAATATTGCATCTATCAAAAGGCTTAAAACCATGAATCTGATTAATGTTGTGGATTCAAAAGAATTTTCAAAATGTCCGATATGTGTTGAAGCAAAACACGCTAAAAAATCTTTTAAAAATGTCGCACACAAAAGTACTCAACTTCTTGAATTAATTCACTCGGATTTAGCCGATTTCAAAAACACGATGAGTAAAGGAGGCAAAAAATATTATATTACATTTGTGGATGATTATTCTAGATACACAAAAGTTTACCTCCTTAGGTCTAAAGACGAGGCCGAAGAAATGTTTTTAAAATTCAAAGCAGAAGCAGAAAACCAATTAGATAGGAGAATTAAAAGACTTAGGTCTGATAGAGGTGGGGAATATAGCACCAATTTTCTTAAGGACTTTTGTGAGAAAAATGGTATTATACATGAATTTAGTGCACCTTATACTCCCCAACAAAACGGTATAGCCGAAAGAAAAAATAGAACACTAAAAGAAATGATGAATGCGATGTTAATAAGTTCGGGTTTGTCTGATAATATGTGGGGTGAAGCTGTTCTTTCAGCTTGTTATATTTTGAATAAAGTGCCACATAAGAAGCTAGATAAAACCCCTTATGAACTATGGAAAGGATTTTCCCCTAACCTGAAATACTTACGAGTGTGGGGGTGTTTGGCTAAGGTTGCTTTACCAGATTTCAGAAAACCTAACATTGGGCCTAAAACCTTTGATTGTGTATTTATCGGTTATGCTATTGATAGTGCTGCATATAGATTTATGTGCTTAGATGATAATTCTATTTGTGAATCTAGAGATGCTGAATTCTTTGAAACTAATTTTCCTTTCAAGAAAAATGATATTTCTGATATTGGTAGTCTTTCCAATTCTACTGCTAGTACTACTTCTTCATGTGTGCATGGATGATCTTCCAATTTAAATAATCAAGAAAATGAACTTAGAAGAAGTAAGAGGAAAAGAGTTGAGAGTAGCTTTGGACCAGACTTTATCACTGCGTTTCTAGTTGAGAATGATAACTTGGATAAAGTTAACGATAATATTGTTTCGGTCTTTTTGTTAGAAGAAGATCCAAAAACGTATAAAGAAGCACTAACATCTATAGATGCTAGCTTCTGGAAAGAGGCTATTAAGAGTGAACTTGACTCCATAATGGTTAATGACACTTGGGATTTAGTAGATTTACCTAAGGGATGCAAACCAATTAAGTGTAAATGGATATTTAAGAGAAAAATGAGGCCTGATAATACTATTGAGAAGTTTAAGGCTAGGTTGGTAGTGGTAGGCTACTCTCAAAAGAAAGGCATTGACTTTTTTGACACTTATTCTCCGGTTACCAAAGTTGCTACAATTAGATCACTAATTGCCCTTGCCTCCATTTATGAACTAGTCATACACCAAATGGATGTAAAAACGGCTTTCTTAAACGGTGATTTGGAAGAAGAAATATACATGGAACAACCTGAAGGTTTAGCGGAACCTAATAAGAATAAGGTATGCAAGCTTAAAAAATCACTCTATGGCCTTAAACAAGCACCTAAACAATGGTATATGAAATTTGATCATTCTTTAATTAGCAATGGTTTTGTAGTAAATGCATCAGATACTTGTGTCTACTCAAAAGTGATTGGTTTTGATTGTGTGATTATATGCTTGTATGTGGATGATATGCTTATATTGGGGACTAATATTAGTGTTGTCAATGAAACAAAAACCTTTTTATCTTCTCAATTTGATATGAAAGATTTAGGAGAAGTTGATGTGATACTTGGAATTAAAGTGAGAAAAACTGAAAATGGATACTCTTTGTGCCAATCTCATTACATCGAAAAAGTATTAAAAAGATTTAACTATTTTGATGTTGATCCTGTGAAAACTCCATATGATCCCAGCAAATGTCTTAAGAAGAATAAAGGAACAGGGATTTCTCAACCTGAATATGCTAAAATCATAGGTAGTGTTATGTTCCTTATGAATTACACTAGACCAGACATAGCCTATGCTGTAAGTAGATTGAGCAGATATACACACAACCCTAATAATGAACATTGGGATGCTCTTTATCGTTTACTTCAATATCTTAAAGGTACTTTAAATTGGTGTTTGCAATTTAATAAATTTCCTGGTGTTTTAGAGGGATATTGTGATGCAAACTGGGTTTCTGATAATGATGAAGTAAGCTCTACAAGTGGTTATGTTTTTACTTTGGGGGGATGTGCTATATCATGGAAGTCTTCTAAACAGACATGTATAGCACGTTCCACCATGGAAGCTGAGTTTATTGCTCTTGAGTTGGCAGGTCAAGAAGCTGAATGGCTAAAGAATCTCTTAGCCGATATACCTTTGTGGAAAAAGCAGCTTGTGCCAGTTTCTATACATTGTGATTCACAGGCGGCTATTGGGATTGCTAAAAATAGTGTATACAATGGAAAAAAGAGACACATTCGGATCAGGCATGGCATTGTCAAGCAACTATTGAAAAATGGAGTGATAAGTTTGGATTATGTAAGGTCCGAAAATAACTTGGCGGATCCGTTCACTAAAGGATTGCCAAGGAAAGTGGTTCTTGAATCGTCGAGGGGGATGGGGCTCAAGCCCATGGATTGAGATAGTATGGTGGATACCTGTATAAGGTCAAACGAAGCTATACGATTCTCCTTGTGCACTACAACTCCTTCCCTATGGCGCACATGTTAGTGCATTTTTTTGAGGTTGAGTTTTAATAACTCTTAATGGTTTAAGAGCTCTTTTATGAGACGAGCTTGATTAAAACCACCTTAGTGAATGTGAAGGTGGGCCGCCTTCTATGGAAGACTTGGGCTGTCTTTCTAGAGCATTCACGAGTACCCAAGGTTTGCGCATGGCCATTAATAGCGCTCGTTGTGTTATATCGCGGAACTTGCTGAATTTTAGGAGTTTGTACGTGTTGTGGGGGTATCGGCTATAGCCTATTTGGTTCAAGAGTATATCACCTTATAGTCTAAGCTGTTGTCTCATTGCACTACGTATCAATTCAAATCGAAAGATATTGGTACTTAGGTACATGACTCTTCTTTGCCCTTCTATCCTATTTTGTTTTCTCTGTAGCAAGCCATTAGTGGGGGATTGTTGAATATATTATCTAAATTTACAATTTAGATTGTATATTATTTATATTAATGGCTGCTACATGTGTATATGTTGAAATTATATATAGTGAATGTGGTTGTGGTTGGTCATTTTAAATACACTTTATATCTGATGTTTTCAACAATTGACCAAACACCACTTTATAACCAGTCAAAATTAGATGACTAGAAAAACCCATGATATCATATTATCTCCCAATGTTTCTCTTCATCAATATTCTCATCCGTTACACAAAGGTCTGTGATTTCATCTATAACTATTCTAATACGTTATTGATATCACTATAATGATCCATTATAATTATCTTTATAAATATTCTGATCCGTTACTTAGAGAGATTTGTGATTTCATCTATAAAAGGTTGATCTACAATCATTTGAGGAGATAGAAAGGAAATCACCAGAATCATGATCAATCTCAAATCCTCTTTTAACTTTTGTTCTTTACACACCATTTTATCCTTAGAGTTTTTTCTGTAAGTTGGGCATTTGGTTGGCAAGTTCCAAGTCGACTACTACGAGTGCACGTATTAGTCGATTAGTTGTGTTAACCTTGGGGAGCGATCGGTATTTTGGTTTGCACCTCGGTAGTGCCGAAATTCGCTTTCAAGGCAGTGATTTCTTCACGGCACAACTTTCGTTCTTAGTAGTAATTTCTTCTACCTTGTATTTGTATTGTTTGTTTGTTCTTATATCTGTTTAGATACAGGTGTTTAACCAACAATACTTTTATAAAAAGAAGTATTAAAAAAATAAGCCCATACACTTATTATAAAAGAATGTCTCACATTTCAAAATAATTTGGACTACAAAAACTGTATTAATTATGCAATTAATTGTATTAATTTTGCTATTAATTCAATACATAACTTTAAAATTCAGCTATTTTCCTGGAAATTAAAGACACAACATTGTAACAACACTAATTCAAATAGGGCTGAGCAAATCCATCCGAAAACGACCCGAACCGACAAACCGACCGAAACTAGACAGAACCGAACCGAACCGACTTTTTTCGGTTCGGTTTCGGGTCGATTCGGTTTTTGTCGGTTTTTTCGCCTCGAAACCCGAAAACCGACCTGAACCGAGTTATTTGGTTCGGTTTGGGTTTTGATATATATTTTTCGATTCGGTTCTCGGTTTGAGTTTTTTCTTTTTCGGTTTTCGGTTCGGGTCGGTTTTTGTCGGTTCGGGTCGGGTTAGACCCGATGCTCACCCTTAAATTCAAATCATTGTAATAACACACACCAATTCATTTATTCGTATAATTATTTTTAGAAAAAACGTGTAACCGAATAACATTTTTCGCCGCAAAATAGTCACAGGGTACCTGCCGCCACATTGTGCGGATATCCTGCTATATATTATAAAGCATTTGAGACTTTTTTTAAAAGGAAGTCTTAAAATTTTAAGAAAAAAAACATTTCTATAAAAAGAAAATTGAAAATTAATGTAAACTTTAAAAATTGAAGTCTCATTTAAACTATATAGTAACCCTCTCAAATATGGATATATTTTAATAAAGTTGTTTATAAGAAAAGCTAACTAAATTTATAATCACCAATTTAATGCTAAAATTTGAAAAAGAAAAGTGATAACTATTTACACTATTAATAATTTAAACGTGTTGTAAAACTAATAAGAAGAGAATAACAATAACAAGAAAGAAGATAGATAAAAGAATAATTGTATTATTCATCTCTCAAATGAGGCATGTATATATAGTTACAAAGTGGAGTATTCCATAAGATACATTACTCTAATTAAGATAACTACTAATAATAATAGATATGGACATCCATTTCATATTTATCCATAACACTCCCCCTTAGATGTCCATTTGAGGATTATGCCTCGTTAAAACCTTACTAGATAAAACCCAGTGGGACAAAAATCTAGTGAAGGAAAAAGAGTACATAACTCCTTTATACGCTCAAGGATGTTGCCTCATTAAAAACCTTGCGGAAAACCCTGTGGGGACAAAACCATGGTCAAGGGAAAAAGAGTGCAATGCGTATCTTTTCTCCCCCTGATGATCACATCACTTAAGCTCAGTGAGTTAGTGAAATGCACATTAAAGTGTCTTGATAGAATCACATGAATATATATTCTCTACATGTTGTTCGCATATCCATTTTTAAGGATTAACATACGTCATACATCTCATTCAAGTACATCATCGTACTTCATAAGTCGTTCATTTCAAACACAATTAATTCAAATGATATATTATATCATGTATGACCATTGGCGAGAATCATAAATGTTTCATATAAATTTTAGTATGACACTTTTAAATCGATATTGTGATCATCATATTTATAAATCAAGGGGGCCTTTTCCACATCAACTGGCGACATAAACATGAGTTTCGTTTATCCAGATAAGGATAGTTAGCATCTTTCTTTATTTTTCATGATGCACACATATTTCATCTTTTAGATTTTCAAATCATAATCTAAGACAAAATGTGTCTTTTGTTTCAAATTCAACTTCTATGCATTCAATTGCCTTTATAATCATAAATCAATCTGCATGAAACTTAAACAGTATTCACATATAGATCTCTTTATAAAGTTTCATAGGCAAACATAACTCTTTATTTGGCACAATACTATACATTAAGCCAATTATTAAACGTATGCAAAAAACATGATTAATTCAATACAATCAAGTAGTGTTCTCGAGAACTTCTCTTATATGCTTTAAGCATTAAAAATCACTAGCACGCCTCATGCATTTTATATCCTATAATAAAATCTTGTATGAGCTCTATTCATTTATCTTTTAGACGCATATCGATTAATTATTATATTGCCAGACTTATAGATATTATATACATTATTGGATCCACCACATGAGAACATATCTCCTTATGATTATTTTCATGTCTTACGAAAATATTGTGTGCCATTAGTTATGCCTTAAACACGAAAATTTCAATACTTTAATTTCACTTTCTCATAAAGATCGATACATATCCAACAGTTTTACACATTCATATGCACGGACTTCAAGTCCAAGTAACCATGTCTCATCACAAGAGACTTCACCCTTTTCATTACTTCTTTGCGTCTTTACATCTTATGGCCACTCATTTATACATCTGCGCTTCCTGCAGTTATGCTTCTATGATCCTTACCATTATTATAACGCTATCTAATTTATTTAAATAATCATTATCATGCGCATTATCATATATAGCTATCGACGTCGATTCATTTCTTTTCGATTCCACACTTTACTAGACATTATATATCATTTATTGAGATCTGGTAGTTTTTAAGTACCCGGGGTTTTTCAATTACCTTCATGTCTAGTGTCTCTTTAGGAGAATTATTATGGGGTCTTTATTATCTCGATTCGACCATCTTAATTTTCTTGCTCCATTTCTTTATTCATTCGAGGACTTTTACTGAGAATCGATTAGTCTATCATGCTGAAAGCCATGCCATAGACTCACTACCAATCATTGGTTGTCATGTTGAGACATACATTATAATTGGAGCACTAGCAGCGTATATATGATCTAGTCATTTCTTTAGGTCACTAAAGGTCTGGCAAATACTAGATGTGGAATATAAATTGTCCCTTAAACTTCAAGTTCATATTCATTAGTGTGAGGATCAACATTTATATTATCATAATTCATTCCAAATTTCTCGCTGCTCATTCTCCCCCTGAATGAATTATCAACTTCAACATCCCTTATGTGCGTTGTGGTGGATTTACAATACAGGTTCCGCACATTTACAGAAAACTTTACATGGGAGACATATGGTTTGTGACCGAAACCATTCTAATAGGGAGAATTCATTATTAATTGTTGGCAAGATGCGAATCATTTAAAATTACATGCCCCATAAACTAACAGTTTTGTGCTCACAATTATTGGCTTTGCAATCAACTGAAGACGTTTTATAAATGTTTCAACAAAAGCAATTCGCGTATGAACATGGGCTACATAAGGTTCAACACCCTTATTCTAATAATCGCCAAATACTTGGAAGTATTCACACCATTTCCAAACATACAGTCTAGAAAACCATGCTCGCATTTTATAAGCCGAATCATTAATCACGATAACCTTAAGTTGCGTCTTTGATGATCATTTTGATGATGCATCGATTTTAAAAGTCAAATGGATCAACAAGGCGGATGTATAGGCCTACATACATCCCCTTTATATTCTTTCCAAAAATTTATAGGACAAAGTCCTTACTTATTTGGTGGTGATATATGAACAATTAACTTCCATTGAGAACAATCAAATCTATTTTGAAAGAAACTTATTGTTCTTCTATTTCGCATCTTCATTAACCCGGGATGGTAAACCGGTCATGCCACTCAATAAAATAATCTTGGCTCATAAACCATACTTTATGACCACGTGTGCTTCAAATGCACTTGACTTTATGCAAATATAAGATAACTTCAAGAACTTATTGTAACATCATAATCTCCAAATCAAAGTTTTAAAAGCTCTTTTATGAATTCTATGTGATTCAAAATAACGATGAAATTATCTCATAGCATTATCAACAAACAAAGCATATTCCATATTAGCCGAGTTATACTACTTGCCAAACACATCCATTTTATTAATCAATTAACCAAATATCTCACAAGCAAATAAAACTACATGACATGCATATCACATTAAGGTATATAACTGCTGGTACTAACATCGTAAGGAAAATGCGGTTTCAACAGGCGTAACAATAATATGAGTTTTGCTTAAGCTAATTTACTTTGCAATTATCTTGCCTTTTTAACTTATTTTCATAAAATTTGTTCGCAATAAAAGAAGACATAAATTTAATCAATATTTCCATAAACCATTATAACTCACTCATGCTTTGTCAACCTTAACAAGACACTTTAAAAAATTATATAGCAACATATTAATAATATTTTAAACTTCTAACGATGATGTTATAGCAATAATATTGTTCTAGTGCAATCAAATGTACGAAAACTCATCCGCAACATGTGTTCCGATATAATTAATATGGATTTAGTATAAGTCTAATAATATGCGATTGTAAATAATTACTCTTTTCTAACAAGGAATATTATGTTGGGTTTAAATCAAATAAATCAAAAAACAATTCATGTCATTCACCCAAATTAACACTAAGTAATAAGTCCCATGTTTTCATTGTTAAAGACATCAAACACATAACTACTTCTAGGTTTAACTAGTTAAGATTTTCAGATATTACCATGTGATGAGTTACAAATACATTATAATTCAATTACCAAACAATACTCACTTGGAATATCAAAGCATATTAATGGATAACCACATAGAGAAACAACCAAGATTTAATCTTTATTCTTTTGGCTAGACTAAACAAATGTAATTAAGCATTCTCGATATTTTAGTGCAACATTAATTACAAATAGCAAATTTCAATAATTGCGACACCCATGGTATATGTAAGTCTCAGTAGACTAACAAATTATATTAAAACAACCTATAAATAGATACTCAGTTATGTCCCCATGATGAAAGCTTAGTCATATAGTTGTATCCAAATTACAGTGTCGTGACAGGTTTAAAGATTTGCTTTAGATGACTATAAATTAAGGCTTTTAGTTTTAACAATTAGTCCACAAAATAGACTTTAAACTAAAAGGAGAACAATATTTAAACATAACAACAATGGCAAATTACATTTAAGTCCACCTTATTTTCATGTTTATTAAGGAATAATTGGATAAAAATAATCAGTTTTGATAACATAACAGTAGATGTGTGCAATAGATAACCAATCACAAAATCTAATATCCTAGCTAGTGATTCATGAATGCTAGTGTTATAATTTACAATGATCACAAAAACAAATCAAAAGTGTATGTCAAAATAAACATGTAATGTAAATAAGAGATCTTGTATTGTTTGATTTATCTAGCTTCACTTCATGTCTCTTGTTACGATAAAATTTTCATACTCTAGATGGATAATATGCTCTAGATGATAACATTCACAATAAGTTATAGTTTTGCATATTTTTGCTCATTCGTAATCCGACATTTGTAAAAAAATGATTCTTGATCGTGTTAATAAAGATAGTGTATAAGCAAATGATCTCTTGTGTTAGTCATGCATTCAAGATCTTTTTCACATAAGCAAGTAATAATAGCAGTGATTTTATTTAAGCAACCTATTAATTAAACAATAAAATGATAGCAATTTGCATAACAATTTATATAAATATAGGCATCATGAACTGAAACATTGTAGTTTAAAGACTCTTTCGAAAGAATCATCTAACTATAAGAGATCACTTGTATATCATAAAAATAGAGATTAGACACTCAATTTTATCCATCGAGCCATCTAACTAGTAGATGAATAAACCAAGTCGTGTTTTAACTCTACCAAATTTGACAAAACATATCACAAATGCATGTATCAACTAACAATATTAAACAAGTACGATACCAATAATTCATTAATCATTATTTAACTTTTGTAGCTTTCATTATACTTTATTTGCAATCAAAATGATAATGAACTAGATTATTGCAACATATAAGGTCAAATATATTTAACATAATAATACATTAATATAGCTCAAAATACACTAGTAACAAGCTATAATTGAATACATCAAAACATGTCTAATACATCAGAACGTGTAATCCGTACTTTTTTTTATTATTATTGTTGACAGATGTTGTCTTTCCCCACAATAATGTCACAACGAAAATTTCTAACCACTTAAATTAGTCTACATGTATACAACTATGATCGTCCTTTAAAATATATAATGGGAAAATATTAGCTACAATTAATTGTAGCCAATTAGCCACAATTTTGTACTAAAAATGTGGGTCTCTGATTATTTTTGTGGGTCCTGATTCTTTTCTGTGGGTCCCTGAATCATTTCTAGTGTATTTTTTAAGAAGGATTGTAGCAAATTGGCTACAAAAATTGTAGGCAAGCTATCCCCATATATAATATAAGCTAGCTAGTAAAACTCTGTTGCATATATAATAATAAACTAAATAAAATTCAAGTTCGATACTCGTAAGCTTTCATGATCGAAAACATGCAATATATAGTTATATATGCTATCTGTATAATTATAAATTAATCATGAAGTTAGAAGTTTTATAACTTGGTACAAATCTAGTAGCCGCATGCACAAATTACTAATTCAATACACATGTGATAGATCTAGGCATAGATCAAGTAAGCTTATAGATTATATCCCTAAGAAAACAAAAAGCTAAGTAATGTTCTAATAGCAATCAAACAACTACGATGAATGTAATCATAAAGCATATTGAATCACTAACGATCAAGTATATGTGAGTGCAAATATTATAATTTATACTGACAACAAGATTACGTGTAGGTAATAATATAGAAGATAACAATATAGTTGTACAAATCATTAAGAAAAATATATGACAAATTGAAAGAGGTGTCAAACTATTATTTTTTTTTGGGTAAAGGGGAGTAATCCTGCACCCTGGTAAATATATTAACCAAAAAACGTTTAAGAACAATGGATATGAGTGAAATTCCATATCTCAACCCGTTACATAGGCATAAAGCTTATATAACAAGATACTACCTATTTTCTAAACAAGAAAAAAAACCACTACTCTAATGATAACATAGGACATAACGAAAGAAAATTACTTCCTAGGTCCTTGAAGCTTAGTGCCATACATGGCATTAAAGGCATCCAAATTCCCTGGAAGATCATAAACCTGCTTCGCATAGTCATCGTAGTCATAGTCATCATACTCATCTTCAAACTCTTGGCCACCAACGAATAGATTAGCAGACTCATCAAATGAGTTAGCAACCACCTCATCTTCAGAATCAGATACCACGATATCTCCCACTTTAGAAAAAGGGTTAACTCTCTTAGTAGAAGAGGCGGGCGGAATACAAGAATCACTAGTTTTAGGAGACACACTCGACTCCATCTCTTTCAAATCACTCACAAGGGGTTCTTGTGATGCAGTACCTGTCTTAGTAGACTTATCTTCATTAACTTCCATTGTACAACCAGAATCCACATCCTTGTTGGTGTCATTTGAAGGAATACCAAAAGCATCCGTATGTTCCATATTAAGAGCATCAAACTGATTAGATGTAGAGATCTTTGTTCCACTCGAACTAGCCACATCAGAAGCATTCTTCTTAGTGACTTCCACTTTCTTAGGTTCAGGAGGAGTCTTTTTGGGTTGATATTGAAACTGCTTACCCACAACAGGTTTAGTAAACCCTCCTTGACCCGGAATAGTAGAACCACCTTGCTTTCCCTTCTTCTTATTATTGACCGTCTTGAAACCATCATTAACACGCTTAGGAGGCTGAGCAGGAGGTTCAACAACTTTCGGACATTCAATAAGAGTATGACCAAAAAACTTACATTTATCACAATGAGGTGGTTTCCACTCGTATTCAACCCGGATCTTCTCAATAGTCGAACCCGACCCATCAAGTAACGGTATCTCAACAGTAAGGCTGTCCCTAAGCACCTCATCCGACTTCACTTCAATCATGCATCTAGCAAAACTACTATGGCCCCACGATTCCTTGCACATTTGGCTAGTAAACGCATCTAACCTTTTGGGCGTGCCTATCAATGTGGCAAGGAAACTAAGGCCATCATCAGAAAACATAGCAAGAGGAACATCATGGAATTTAACCCACACCGGGATGTTGGTCAAATACTCTTTAAGTAAGTTGGTGTTCAATGTCCATGGTTTAAGAATAATAGGTACATTTCTAATCAACCAAGGACCGTTTTCAAGAACATCATCAACACCTTTCTTCGAATTGAACTTAAAAAAGAAGAACCCCTTTGCATTCATCATTACCTTTTGTATACCAAACTTAGCCCACGCATTGCGTACAAAGTAATCAACAACAGGAAAAGCAAGGCGTTGACCAAGGAAATACCCATACAAAGTATTCTCAAACCTAGTGTTCACCTCTTCAACCACTTTCATCGGGACAGAAAGATCCACACCATTAGCTTTCTTACTACACTCCAACCTACGAAAGTTTGATATGTGTTTCTTTGGTTCAGTAGAAGTAATACCAGCATACGATGAAAAATGTTGTTTCAAAGCATACACACCAACCTTCTCAATACCAACAGCCCCATGTGCATTCGTATCAACCTTATCATTAGCATTATTATGGCCATTAACATTAGAAGCCATAGGACCACTCGTATCATGAGGAGGTTTCGAATAATAATCAATAGCAGTAAGCATCTCCTCTAGCTCCTTCTGTGACTGTGGCACCTTAAGATGCTCAATTGTATTAGCCCCAGTAGAAGTAGTAGCATCCACTGTCACAGTTGGTTTTAATGGTTGCCCATCTTCACCCACAAGAACAAGTTTTCCCTCAAAGATTTGTTTTTCAATAGCACGAATTTTCAATAAAGTATCATGACCCTCAGGCGTGTCATGACTAGGTGCGTCATGACTGGGGCTTGAACCAAGTGAAACCGGCTCCACTTGTCCATCAGAACGAGAACCAGAAGCAATACCAGTACACTCATCATTCCTACTATTAGGGTGCATCGTCGATTCGTTATTCACACCAACTTGATCGACCAAGTTAGTGGTTGGTTTATCAGCTTTCGACGAAGAATCCTTGTTAAAAAACCCTTTCTCCATCTCTCTCACACCCACTTACAATAAACAATCATAACCAAACAGTAGAACAAGTAATAACCTCCAGCACGCAAGCAATACCAATCAAATCAAATAAACCCTAACTAAAAGTTAGGGTTTAATGCTCCTTAAAGACCAGATTCAACCGTATCCCACCATTATAATGATCATGAAGATAGCATGCAATATTACGTATGTTGTACTTGAATTTAGTATATAAAGTCCCAACAACACTGACCCTCGAATCGATTGGATAATATTAAATAATAGGTAGCATGCAATCAAAGACAAACCAAAGCAATTGAATACCAAAAGTGAATGAAACTCACCGACCCACTAAATCAATTAATGAAATCGTAGGAATAGGAGAATAAGGATTAACCGATTAAAAATTTAGGTATTCGACAATCGCCAAGAGAGAGTTCGCTTTTAGGGTATCTATGTCAAACTATTAATTGAAGATTTCATGCAACGATATACTATATTAGTTGTTATTGATTGGAATAAACTACTAGACATTAAAGAATCTGAACAAAAATTGTACATAGATGAAACATATGCATGTGATTATAGCCAAAGACTACCAAAAGAAAAACGTACCTCTCTAAATTAAAACAACTTGTTAGAGCGTGCTCATAACGTGTTGTAAAACTAATAATAAGAGAATAACAATAACAAGAAAGAAGATAGATAAAAGAACAGTTGTATTATTCATCTCTCAAATGAGGCATGTATATATAGTTACAAAGTGGAGTATTCCACAAGATACATTACTCTAATTAAGATAACTACTAATAATAATAGATATGGACATCCATTCCATATTTATCCATAACAAAACGTTCTACTTTTAAAAAACATATATCTACTACGTTATAAAGTATTTGAGACATGTTAAATAAAGATGGTTTAAAATAAAAAACATTTGCTCGCCACAAAAATAATCACCAGGTACCCGCCGCCGCATTGCGCGAGTATTCTTCTATTAATATTTAAAGTAGTTGAAATCAAACATATATCATTAAATACTTTTATTGATAAACTACTCATGGACATGGTCTTTTGGATCTTAGGTGCTTTTGGATTCCTTCTTTCTTACCGGGGTTGACCCCAAAGCTATAATGTTTTTGGGTAAAAGGTCAAAGACCTGGTAAATATATTACTCTAGAAAAAACGTTTAAGTACAAAGGATATGGGTAAATCCCATATCTCAGCCCGTTACATAGGCGGAAAAGCTTACATAACAAGATACTTTCTATTTTTTAAACAAGAAAATAAACCGCTACTCAAAAGATAACATTATGCTCCTATGAAAGCAAAATTACTTCCTACCAAGGCCTTGGAGCTTATCATACTTGTCATAAAGAACATCCAAATTCCCTAGAAGATCGTAGACCTGATCCGCATAGTCATCATAATCATAGCCATCATAATCATCTTCACGATCATGACCACCACCAAATAGGTTCACTGACTCATCAAAAGTGTTCACAACTTCCTCTTCATCACTATCGGAATCAACAATCTCTCCGACCTTAGAGAATGGGTTAACCCTCTTAGTAGAAGAAGTAGACGGAAAATCCTTTTTATTAACTGGATAATCAACCTTTTTAATAGGGTTACCATCATTATCAACAAGGGTAGCTTTTCAATAAGAAGCTTTTCAAACTCCCCAATTTTCTCAACAATAGGGGTAGGACCAACCTCATTAGCTTCCATTAAATTACTCATAAGCGGTTCATGCAATATATTACTAGTCTTTGGAGACTCATTCTTCCTTTCTTCCATTGTAATACCAGCATCCACATCCTTATTCACTTCCTTAGTAAGAATACCAAAGTCATTAGTAGCATCCATACTAAGGGCATCGAATTTATTGGATGTAGCAACCTTCGTTCCACTCGTACTAGGAACATCAATAGCCTTTTTCTTAGTGACATCCACCTTCTTGGGCTCAGGAGGATGCGCTTTGGGTTGATAACGAAAATTCTTACCCAAATTAGGTTTAGTAAATCCCCCTTTACCTAGCCCATTTTGAGCACCATTCTTACCCTTATTCTTGTTGTTGACCGCTTGAAAACCATCATTAATACTATGTGTAGGCTGAGTAGGAGGTGGGACAGATTTAGGACAATCACCTAGAGTATGACCAAAAAGCTTACACGTATCACACCTTGGCAGTTTCCATTCGTATTCAACCCGGATCTTTTCAATAGTAGAACCCGATCCATCCAGTAAGGGTATTTCAACAGTGAGACTCTCCCGCAGAACCTTATCTGCCCGAACTTCAATCAACTAGCAAAACTACTGCGGCCCTACGAATCCAAGCACATTTGACTAGTGTAAGAATCTAACATTTTCGGCGTACCAATCAATGTAGCAAGAAGACTGAGACTGTCATCAGAAAACATAGCAAGTGGAACATCATGAAATTTAACCCACACCGGAATGTTAGTCAAATCCTCTTTAAGCAGATTAGTATTCAACTTCCAAGTTTTAAGAATAATTGACACATTCCTAATCATCCACGGTCCGTTTTTTAGAACATCATCAACACCTTTACGAGTTGAAAACTTAAAGAAAAAGAACCCCTTAGCATTTATCATAACCTTTTGAATACCATACTTGGCCCACGTATTACGAACATAATAATCAATGACCGAAAAAGTAATATGTTTACCAAGAAAATAACCATAAAGGGTATTCTCAAATTTAGAGTTTACCTCCTCCACAACTTTCAAATGAATAGAGAGATCCACCCCCACTAGACTCGTTACTACATTCCAACCTACGAAAATTAGACTTGCGCATCGTAGAATCAATAGATGTAGCAACCGCATATGAAATCGGCTTCACACTCGGGATACCCATTGGATGGGACTGAATATGAACTTTGGGAGACGAATTAGAAGCAACATTAGTATCATTGTCCACATTCTCCGCATTCGTTACTGCAACACCACGCATAGCCTCTTCAAAAGTCTTACACGGCTCAGCCTCATTCCCACTGTTAGGGTTCATTGTAGATTTTAGAAACGACTCACCAAGACTAACGGTATTCGGATCATTCGTACCACTAACAGACCAAAAAGTCTCTTCCACATCATTCGTACAAGCTTGTGGAGTTAACGACTCCACATCATCAAACTCACTGATATCAACATTGCTCATACCAGCATCCTTAGTAGCACAAGATGAATTCTTGATATTAAGAAAACCCTTGTTTATCATCTCTCAAACCCTCGTACAATAAATAACCTTAAAACAAACCAACCGAACCAGCAAACACCTCCGGCAAGCAAGCTGAACCAATAAGAAATAATGTAAACCCTAACTAAGAAGTTAGGGTTTTAAACACTGAAAACTAAACACTAAACCCCAACCATAATTAATCACATGCATGATGTATTATGATAAATAATTTGCATGTAGTATAATCGATTATATGTTAAAATAATATAACTTTGAAGCGTAATATAACCAATACACCTATAAAGATAGCACCGACCCACAATGAGTATCTTAATTTAATTGAACAATTGTAGGTTTACATGCAAATAAGACAAAACGATTCTGTACCCCAACCAAAAAACGAACAAAGGATAATTCAATGTCCACCGACCCACGATTGAGAGGCAATTGATAAAAAATTAATAATCGATCGACCAATAGATTAAGGGTTGAGGGAACGTAAATCGTTTTGTCGCCAGAGAGAGTCGACTTTTGGTTTTTTTACACCAATCTTGACTTAGTTTCTTTGTCAAAGCCATAATGTTTCAAAATGAATAGGCCCTAGAGAATGTCTTTTTTATCCCTTGGTCTTGAACTTCCTGAAGAACTTCATTCTATCTCTCCAGAGTTATGAACAAAAAACTAGGGCTACAGCCCAGTTGCGCCCTAAACTACCCCACATATTGGTAATCCGAGGAAATGAGATTAGCTTAACTCATGAGGGTCGCTATAAAGTGGAGAATAAAAATTAAACAATACTAGACGTCGAGTCTTTCTCAAGAGAAGGAAGACGATGCCGTTAACAAAAATATTATTGGCGTTTGGTATAAAGTCTCATAGAAACCAAGTGAACCGGGTTGAACGTGATTATAGAATCTCTCAAGTAAATAATTATCATCCAAGTAATTCAGCCTAATCATAGTATAGATTTTTTGTGACTAATAATAAATAAATAAGTATGATCGGGTTTTGTCAAAAGTTGTCACTTTTTGTGGTATGAATAAGTAATGTACATGAATTTAACATTAATAAGTAAAGGGAGTAAATGAGGGTAAAAGGTGTGGTAAAGATGATAGCGACCTTACATTGACTCATTGCACGCTACATACACACAAAAACAACTACTATATTTCACTGTAATAAAAAACAAGAAAGAAAATATAAACAAACAAATAAAAGAATATGCTAATTAAGAAAATATAAAGCCAAAAAAGCTAGTGCTGTTAGAGTATAAGTTACGCATGGTTATAGGATTGATTGGTGTCGTATAACTTGAGTTCGGAGTTATAGATGGAAAATATTGAAGTAACAAATTTTTTTGCTATAACACGATCTTATAACTCCCTCGACACCATATGCTCTTATATAATTTTTACGCGATAATTTAGATTGAATTCACTTTCTTTTTTAATTTTTTTGTGCAATAATGGGAATTTTTTATAATTACATATGTTGCGGCAGTTCTTAAACATTAATCTTTTTAGTACCATTTTTATAATTGTCAAATATATACAACTATAAATCTTTATTTTATTATATTTTTTTTAATAAAGATGTCAAGATGTACACTGATTACAAAATAAAAAATTCTAGTAAAACTCTTTTTATCTGGCTAAAAATAAATATTTTCAACCACACGATGTTACAAAATCAAACACTTAAGGCTGCCCCCAGTAATATCGATCGAGCATGGGTCAATCGATTCATGATTCAGTCGTCCTTGCTGTGGCCATTCGATCAGAGGAGGGAAGTGATCGTGTACACGACCGATAGTCACTCTCCTTTCTCTTTCTTTTTTTAAATTCATGTGTGTGTTTAGTGTCGTGTGTGATTAATGCGTGTGTATGTTTAGTGAGTGTTTTTAATGCGTGTCTGTGTTTCTATAGGTTGAAGATTTTTTTTTAATTGGTAAGTGTTGGTAACATGTGATTGCAACTTACTTTTTTTTTTTTTTTTTTTTTTTTTTTTTTTTTTTTTGTAAAGTATTTTATAAAAGAAGGAAAAAATAAGAAATTGATCATGGTCGTCCTTACTGGGGCACCAAATCGCCTGAAGGTCGTTGGAGAGAGAAAGCTGGCGTGACAGAGAAAATAGAAGGGACTGAGATCCCTTACTGGGGGCAGCTTTCTCTTCCTAAAATTATATAAAAAATAATAATACAAAAAGAAAAAAAAAAGAAAAAAAATAAAAAAAAGTGAAACCATTACATTCTGCAACCAATTAAATATCATATTCGCCTACTCGACACTTCTTTGATTGGTTAAAACAAGAAAGATACAATTATTTTGAAACATTCAAAAAATAAAAAGAGGGACAAGAAATTTGGATCGGGGAGACTACTATTTATTTACTTATATAACAAACGAATTTCATACTCGATATCTTGATTCTTTTACCATCCGGTTCCCCCTAAGTTAGTATAGTAATTTCAAATCTCGCCCTAAGTAAATAAATGTTTTTACCTACCCTTCTCTAAGGGTGGCAATTTTTGACATACTACAAAAATCAAAACGAAGATAAGCAAGTTTAGGTTGCGGATAAATAAGTAGTCGAAAACAAGTTAACCCGTATGACATGTTTAATAAATGAGTCATGTCTTGGTTTAATATTGTTTAAACAAGTCAACTCATGAACCCATTTAAATATACTAGTCGGGTACCCGCGCGTTGCGGCGGCGGGTACCCATGTCATTATATTTTCCGGTGAGAATTTTGTTTCAAAGTTTTTTTTTCTTTAGCAGTATAGTTTTTAGTTGCATAATCACTTAATATTAAATTTGTGATAGATTCAAGTATCTAGAAATAGAATGTACAAGGAATGTAGCGTTAATATAAATAAATTAAATTAACGTTAACTTGATCGAGTTATAACACAACAAGGTCCTCACAATTTCACATCTTAAAATCTAAAATGCAACAAACCTTTAAACAAGATGAAGATCATAATTTTATTTATATATCATAGAACTAAAAGTAAATGTAAACTAACACAGCACAATACGTATTTTTACAACCAAATATGTGTGTTTAAACTTGTATTAATATAAAGTTAGTTGTGCCTCAAGGACAAAACTTTACAACAAAACAATTGGGCCAAAAAGATAAAAATCTTTCGGTATTAAACACACACTTATCACAATACATCCCTAATTTTACTCTCACACCTACACTTAACCACCGAACCCACTAAAACAACAATGAAACCACCCAAGCTCGAAGCACCACCGGTTAAAACAAGATTCGGTGGTGTCGGCGGTGTAATCAGTTGATGTTGGCCGCGGTCGTGGTGGTTGTGGTAGTGGAAGAATATGATGTGAGCCTACTTGTTCGCGTAAGTGAGTTTTGTGGTGGTGGCGGAAATAGGCGGCAATCGATGGTTAGAGAGAGATTGAGATATGCTAGTTTATGTTTTAGGTTGTAAAGAACGTTTTTTTTGTGGGTTTTTTTTTTCTTTGTTCGGTGTGTGTTTTTTTATATTTGTAAAGGTTCGGCTTTTATATGGTGCAAACATACGTGTGTAATGTTCTAATATTAGGTTCGGAGTTAAGATTTCTTTTTGCAAAACGTTTAAATTAATAATGATATAGTAAATAAATAGCAGTTTTGTTTTTCAAATTCTAGCATTTATATAAATGTTCAATGTTTAATTATTGGTCATAAAGCCTTTCTTTATTACAAGGCTTTAATGTATTGACCATTTGTTATTTCATGTATTATTATTGACTAATGGCTTATTATTTTTTAATAAGGAAATGTTTTTGGTCTTACATTTTTAAGACTACTTTTTTTAGAAAGTCCTAAATCTATTATAAAGTAGTATAGATAAACTTATAATAAATAAAAAGTTTGGCCAACAACAAAAACCCTTATAATTGTTGTTAACAACCAATTTTCGAGAACTAAGCGTAGAATATTTACTAGGTCCAAATAAAATCATAAATAATCAACAACAATTTTCTTGATTTTTAAAAACACAAATACAATGCACTTTTTTCATTAATATTAGTCAAGTGAGAAGCTAACATCTTTGCTTTAATATCAGCATTTTTTTTAAAGATAACTGTAGCATTTCCCGTGAATAAAAGAGGTAACTGTTTGTAAAGTAAAACTTTAATAACTTGAAAATTAAAGTCCAAAGTGAAAGAGGCAATGAGCTTTTTGAAGCCAATATAAGAAAACTTAAAGCGTTGAATTTAGTGCAAGAACTTTGAGCGGGAATATGGGTTTTGGCGGGAATATAAGGTTTATAAATCTTGTGGCAGCCATGTAACCACATGATATCCACTTTTCAATTCTATGTTTCAACTTCTTTCACTATGTTATTGTTAATATTTGTTCATTTTCTGCAAAATATATAGTTAAAATAGCTCTTAACCGGAGTTAATATAGTTTGCATTGGTTTATTCTATTGTTTGGGTTTGGTATGAATTTCTTGTTTGTCATGGGTCTAGTGGTAGAAGTGTTGGAGATGGTTTTGGTGGTTTGGGTTTCATGTTTTTCGGCCACGGTTTCCCTGTTTAAATTACATGTCACATCATGCTCACTCATCGGCGGTAAGCTTCTATCGGTTTTTGCTTATATAATGTTCAAATATTGTATACGTGATTTATTAAAAAGACAGTTTTGAATATGTAGAATGGCTTGCTGACCAAACCAAAAATCAATGTCATCGACAAATAAGTAAATTGGGATAAGGATTTCACTTGCAAAATAAGAAAAGAAACCCTGTAGTTATTTTTTGAAAAAACCAAACAAAAAATGATGCCAAGCCCAACATTTTTTTTCTTTCAAACTGCATTACTTTGACATTTAAGGGGCATGCATTTTAAAATTTGAAGCAATATGTTGCTTGGCATTAACCATCTCCAAGGTGGCCTAGTGGTAATTTATATTTAAAGTAAGATCGGTAAATATACTTTTTATTGTCTACACCAAATAATTCCATTTGTTCTCTCTATTCTTGATTTCACATCAAATAATACTACTTTCTTGTTGGCAGCTATGGCGGTTCACCCTAACACCCTATCATTGGTAACTGGCCGGCGGATGGCATGTTAAAATTTTGGGAACCATGGTTTAGAAGCGAAGCCTGGCTTCTCTATTTTAACCACCCATGATGCGTCGTGTAGTATTGAGTGCTAAAAGTTTTACGGAATAATTGTTTTGTAAATTTGTGAACTCAAGAGCAGTGTGATGTCTATGTGTGTAACAAGTACTAACAACATCATAGCAGGATGTTTTGATGGAACGATATGCAAAATTGACACTTGAACTCTTAGGTACCCCCTTTACCCAATACACTTGACAAGATGCCACTCCCGTGCGGCAAAGTGCCTTTTGCGTTCTTGTACACTAAGGGTCTTGGTTAACACTGGAGCTGTTAACAAGAGTATGAGTTGTTGACTTCAAAACTGTCCAAATAAAGACTTCATTTGAGAATCATGTTTTTTTTATCATTATTTTTTTTATTTTAATTATATATGTTTGAGTTTGTTACAGTATGAATTTAAGACTTTTTGGTTAGCATGCTTATGTTGTGGGTGCTCTTAGATTTCTGCAACATACAGAAAATGCATTAAGATGTGTTTTGGAAACATTGAATGTAGCTTTGTTTTGTATATTTTTCTTTGTTTTTTTATCCGGTTAAAAGGGTACACTCGAGTTAGATTAGAACAAGAACTGGATTGGTGGTTAGATTGTAGCAAAAAGATCATCAGCTAAACATTAAAAAGTTACAGCTAACTGAAAAACTTTCTTTAACATCGACTCAGACATAAATCAAACAATTACCACACTACCCATCAAACTTCGTTGGTTTTATCATCAAACCTCGTTTTTTACCTCTAAAATTCACGTCATCCGTCAATTGTACATGTCATGTGACGTGTCGCGCGATTGTACCGTTATGCTCCATGTCATTTCCGGCCACTTACACAGCCACACAAGAAACATAAATCTACTTAACTACAAATTACAAAACTAACAAATCTATCATTAACACCCATTTCTAATACGCTTAGGATGGCTTCTATCCCATTTGACCCATTTCATCTTTTTGCTCAATCCTTTCAGCTTACCAATTTGGGATCAGACATAATCAAAATCAATCCATTTAAAAGTAAACTCTAGCAAGACTTCTATACTAACCTTTTCATAAGTTGTCCAATTTATTGGATACGAAAACAGTGTTGGAAATCAGCCTTCCTCACCCTCGGTCACACCACAAGAAACACACAGCTGAACACAACATAAATATATCGACTCTCATCTGCTCGCAGGTTTTGCATTTTCTGTGTATTATATTAATATGGAAAACTGATCACATGTACAATATGAAACCTACTGCTATTTATAATAAAGCTAAACACAAAAGAACCATGCAACGTACACCATTATTTCCTAGTAAACAGGAACCAACTAACTACACATGTATTCTTTCATTTTATTCACCACTGACCCGAACCATGACCCATCAAGATTATCCTACAAACAGCTCGTCTCTGGTGTCTTCACATTCTCTTTCTCTCTTGTCTCATCTCTGGATTCGTTAGTCTCCGCCTGGTCCCTATCTCGATGGCTCGATTTATCATGGGACCGTCTACTGTGTTCCCTTTCTGAATCGGGTCTCTCTCACAGCCTGCAATTCTTCGGTTGTATAATCTATAGGAACCAAAGGTCGCATCTTTTTATCCTTTTGTGCATCCTCATCTTCCTCTTCGTGGAATAGAGAAGGGACTGTAGTTCTTTTTCCTGAGCCCACGAGACCAAATCCTAACTTTTTTGTTTCCAACGTTGTTGTTTTGCCCTGTTTGTGAAGCAGTCACAGACTCCATGACTGAGTCATCACCAGTCCCATTTTGCGTACAGATGCACACACAAGCCAAACATGATAATATCAGTAGACCCAAATATCTGGTCCTAAAAGTTCCGTTCACTGAGCTTATTTCATGTTCCTCGTAACTAAGACTAAACAACGCTACAGTCTTCACACCACACTTAGATTTCAAACGTAATATATAGCTTACATTGGCCTGTAGTACCCCCCAGCAGTTGCTTTTGAAGCATGATGTCTTATCGTAAGGGTTCATGTTTGTTCACTTTAGCAAGCCATGATACCTTAACATCATCAAGTATGTTGCAATTCTATGTAAAGCATTTTAATAAACATCCGTGCATCATATAATTATACAATTTATAATATATGAACATATGGAGATGTTGTATATTACACAACACGGGGAAAAGGCCACCCATGGTGTTAGTGGCAACTTTATTAATAACTGGGACTAAAAACCATTGCCAAATACAAGTAAAGCATGAAATTACAATACTAAGCAGATGAAAAAAACACACAAAAAACATATACAGCTACGCACGTGCAACCCTTCGCCATTTTGCCATGAACACCGCCACCTTAACATACACCCAATCTTTCAAGCTATCTTGACACTGAAAAAAAGCATGTCTCACACGGCGATTAAGAAGTAAAGTGCCAACAACCATCCAAAACCCAGTAGGAAAACCAGCGGCCCCTCCAATATAAAACCATCTCATAAGTTCATCTAAGGCTTCGCCATCACTCTTACTTTGATCACCAACTACAAGTGTTACTTCAAGTTCTTTATCTCCGGGACAATACTTGGTCACGGGAGGTCCGCATAGTCCAGCATTTCCAATGTACCTTGATGGTTCAAAGGACTGGAGTTGCGTGCCAGATGGAATCCTCCCGGACAAGTTATTATCTGACACATCAAGATAATTTAAAAAATTCATCTTAGACATGCTTGTTGGCAACCCTCCTGAGAAACTGTTTTTGGATAAATCCAAAGCTTCAAGTTCTGTCATTTGACCAATGTCTTTCGGAATCTCTCCAAGTAGAGCGTTGCGTGACAAGTTATTTGCTTTGCCAAGTAATGGGCACAACCAGCGATAACTTGATGAGTTGAGATTGTTGTTATCGAGATAAAGGTGAGTAATAGATGAATTAGAGTTGACAACTGAAGAATATGGATGCATGACTTTTGAGAGGTCACATCCGCCTAAATATACAAATGATAGGTTTTGGAGACCTATAATTGCATTTACCCAGTTATTTGCTTTGGCCAGAGAAGTTCCATCCATCTCAAGGTAACTTAAAGAAGATAGAGAAGACAACCAATCTAAGTTTTCTATTGTACAACTATCGAGGGAATAAAGTGAAAGAGTATCCAAATTGGTGAGGTTTCCAAATTCTGGAGGAATGGTTCCATGGAGAGAGTTCTCTGAAAGGGAAAGGTATGTTAATTTGGTCAATGAACCAATGGATCTTGGAATGATTCCACTGAATTTATTCCAACTAAGGTCAATGGTTGTTAAATTTGTCAAATAACCAATGGACATGGGAATGGTTCCAACAAACTGATTCCCTTCAAGGTCAAGAACAGTTAAAGCAGTCAAGGAACAAATGGACTTGGGAAAGCTGCCAGTAAACTGATTATAAGAAAGGCCAAGAGAAATTAACTGGGTCATGTTACCAATGAACGCGGGAATGGTTCCATGGAAAGAACAGTAGGAAAGATATAGATGATTCAAGTATGTTAAGTTAAGCAATGAAGGGCTAATCTCACCTCCAACATAACCTAGGTCAAGCATTGTGACGTGACCTGTTTGGATGTCGCAACTGACTCCACTCCATTTACAGCAATCTTCTTCTTCTTCGGGTCTCCATGTAGAGAGCACGTCATAGGGGTCTAGAAGTCGAGCTTTGAAACCAAGAAGAGCTTGTCTCTCATTATTGATGCACGTATTAGTAGCCCCTCCTGCTGCTACAACCAGTTTGTGGCCAAAGGAAGTGGCTGCCGTGGTATTAGACCATAGTAGAACAAGTGAAAAGATAAATAAAACATGAGTTTGCATAAAGTAAAAGAAAATATTTTCTCTCATAATGTATATATGTTGTAAATAATTTGTATTGATGTTATTTTTATCTGATATATCAAAGTATACACCTCTATGCAGCTTTATATAGAATTAGAAAAGAATAATTGAATGAGATCGGATATATATTTGTGTGGTGCAGAAATTTATGGAAATAAAATTGGAGTCCCAAACTAGACGTCTAAAGTAAAGTCTTTGCAATTTGTACTTATTGCATGTTCAACCAACGTGATATCTTTTGGTCCCCCAACTCTTATGTGATACGAAGTATATATTTGTGTGGTTTTTATTCATGGAAAAAAAAAATGAGGTCCCAAACTATACGTCTAAAGACTATAAAGTCTTTGCAATTTGTATTTATTGCATGTGCATCCAACATGTGATATCATTTTGTAGTACTAGATAAAAGCTCCAAGGCATGTTTTTGTTGTTCTTTCTGCTGCTCCCTTTCCTCTTCGGCTTTCTTCTTCGCCTCAGCAATCTCTTCTTCCTCTTTAATCTTGTCTTCTATATCTTCTTCCTTTTCCCTTAACCTTCGTTTTATTTCTTCTCTTTCTCCCCACTACTTCTATATTTTCTCTTTTTGCTATAGCCATCATCATTCTCTTGTTCTAATATCTCATATTTCCTGTCCTGTTCTCTATCCTTTTCCCTTTCCCTCTCTTGTTTGCGGGCACGCTCTTTTTCCTTTTCCCGATTTTCCCACTCCTTTAGACGACCCCGATATCGCCGTTCATCTTCACGTAATTTGTATTCTCGTTCCCTTTCTCTCTTAGCTCGGTCTTGCTCCCTTTCTCTTTCGCACCTTTCCAATTCACGTTCCTTTTCACGTTTTAGGTCTTGCTCTGGATCCCTGCTCCGCCTAGTATTTTTTTCGTTCAGGTGAGCTTGTTTCGGGTCTCTCGCTTTTGCTAGAAAGTTTTCTTTTGCTGGTCGTCTCTTCATCGTTTTTATCTTCTGTTGCATACGTAAATGATAGGGTCAAGCATTATAGCACGATAGAGCTTCCAACATCAAATAAAGAAGACAAACATTTACCTACACCTTCGAGTTCACATATTACAAGTTCTTACTAAGAGGGTGTATATTTTAAGCTATACTATGTAACTGTGAACAATCCGGAGCACATAGCCAGATGTAATAAAAACGGGTAGTAGAAGAACTTGAAATAGCATTTACATGTACTTATACTGTTTGAAGTTGAAAAATATCATATATTCAGTCGTGAACTTTGCTAATTTCAAGATTTTATACACAAATGACCAAAAAAGACGCCTTTGTAAAAAAATACATATGTCTTGTGAAATTCGAAAGTTTTGGTATTTATATAACGAAAATTACCCTTTCATAATGCGAACAGTATGAAATTGGTCATCTAACACCTAATTGTTTGATAATCGTTTTGAAACACAAATCTAAACACCCCCTAAATATATGGACTCCAAAGTTTATACTAACCATTTTTTGCCATGTCAGCATCTGAATCACCATCTCTTGACTTTGTTGGGAGTTCAGAGGTTATATTAACAGCAGTAACACGAGCTTGTGGGGGTGGAGGTGGAGGTGGTAGATGTTTATTCTTTATCCTTTCTTCTATCATTCCTATAATGTGACAACTCGTAATTTCAGGTCATTTTACAAACTTTGAAAATTTCACTATTCATCTCGGGAATTTACTATTCATCGGTTACTATTCATCATTTTACTATTCATCGTTTCCGAAGTCGATTTGATATTCTGAGAACGTATTTCAAAATTTTACTATTCATGAAACACTATTCATTCACTGAGAAAAACACTATTCATGCTTCACTATTCATCATTTATCGTAAACTAGGTTTACGAGTATCAAATTCGCGTAACCTTAATGGTTTAGCTGCGAATTCATGAGCAATCATCAATGACATTTCATATAGACTAGGTTTAGTCTACATATCATTAGCATCATTATTATCATATTAGTTTACCCGGTGTTTTAAATTTATTTGATATATAAATTGTTATATTTATATAATAACGACGGTTTTCGTAAATACTACACAATAATTATTATTTCACTCAATTTTTATAAGAAATGTATTTTTATAATTTTTATGACTTCAATATATTTTATTTTGTTCCATTAAAATTTATTTCTAGCTAACGCTACCCTAAATACTTAAATAAATACACAAGTTACCAACTATACTTAAACAATTATACTATTACTTATACAAAATACAATATGTCATACAAGAAAATGCACTACCTTTTTATTTGTTTAAGTATGTCGACACATACATGATGACACAACATTGAGTACAAAATATCAACTAGCTACATGTTACTTACTTATGTTATTATATTTTAATACTACTACACATACATAACATAACATTAGGTGTAAATCAAATATATTCTCTCCATTTCTTTTCTTGTATAACCGGCCATAGTGAAGCATCAAGAAGGAATCCATATTTTTGCAAGAGCAAGTTATTTATACAACTCTAGTATACTCTTAATCAAGGTTTTGAGATAAAAAAACTAGGGTATTAGGATAAACCCTTGTTCTTTAAACCTCATCAATTAACAAGTAAGCATTTCATGATCATTTTCATCTTTCATATTCATACTTTGGTCATTTTATCATGCTTGAGGAAAAACATGCAAGTTATATGATTATCTATACCACTTTATTTGTTTTTAAGTACTATAAATGAATATATATCATCCTATAATTATCTCTTGAAACATATCATTTTTGATGACGTCTAGGAACCCATGACACCCTAAGAAGGTGTATGGTAGGTTTAGAATAGCTTTGACATTGGTTTGAAGTGGTTAGAATAAGTTTTACGCGAGAAAAATCCATTTCGACAACTATATATAAGGGTCTGATCATTTCTGTGAATTATGGAAATTTCGACAGTTGGTAAAACATTTGGGCTAGATATTTAGAAAATATACTTTAAAACGAAAACGTGGCCGCTTGAATGGGTTAAAACGGAGTTATAACGACGAAGTTATGCTATTTTCAAGTTTAACGATGAAAACTATATTTTCAGAAAATTCAGCATGTTGTCTCAACTTTTTACGAGTCAAAACTGAGTCTTAAGCGTTATTAAATGTGTCGATTTATCAAAAATATATTAGTATACTTTAACACGAAGCTAAGGACATATAAAACGTAGAAAACGGACTTGTAACGATTAAATTACACGCTTTTAAACAAGGTTGCCGTAACTATTTTATATAAGCATAACTAATATATTTTATAATAGACAAACATTACGGCCGCAAATGACCATGTTGAGGGTCGTTTTTAACATTGATGTAGTACTTTTTATAAAATGATGTCTTCTAGTAAAAGTAAGTTCACCTAGCCTATTTTCCAAAATATCCAACCGTTCGTCAAACGGAGTTGTAACGAGTAAAATACGGTCACTCGAACTTTGCCGAAAACCACCCTTAAATAATATTTTGGATACAAGTACCCTACTTTACCTATGTTTTTCTCCATGATCGAGACCTCTATGATAAAAACTTAAAAGCTAAAACTTTGAGATAATGATACAAGCTTTCCAAAACCGTTAAGTTTGTTTCCTAACACTCGATGTACACCATTTTACGACTAGCTTTTTCGAGGCTATTTAGTCAATTTCATTAAATTGTCAAATGACATTATTTTACGACGAAAAGTTATAATTTCATAATAAATCACTAAATGACTATCGTAGGATATCATTTCAACGTATATACTTATAAAGTAATTTATAAATTGTCAAGACGTTATAAGATTATTTTTCGACGATAAGTGTTATTTTCAAAAATTCTCAAGTGGTATATATATCATACGAATTGCATGCTTAACATTACATCATAACTTATTATAGAACATATCATTCATAATAGGTCACGGTTAGAGGTTGCGCCTCATTTCAGTGTATCCACTTTTGTCATCATAATCATTGCAACATGTGAGTTTTCATAGCCCCGATTTATTCAAGTTTATACTTATTTCAAACCTACGGGGGAGAATACATTGCACATCATTTTTATTACGATACCAAGTATATTAAATTCATTACATTTCTTAAGTTATTTCATTGCCAATTGAATGTCCCCATTTCATAATCATGAACCGTTAATTTCGGAAGAAGCGAGGGTGAGTGAATAGATCTATTGAGGGTGACTCCTCCATCCGGGTTGGTGGTCCCAACTGGTCAAACGGATGCATTTCATTTTTATCATTATTGAGTTGTTTGGCAAAACACTCTGTTGGGGCGAACATCATGATCAGTCCAGCTTCGGTGTCATGTGCTTATAGCAATTGTAACATTTTTATGTGACATATTTTTCATACATGGCCTATACTTGTGGTACTCGTATTAAACATTTTCATAAACTCTATGAACTCACTCAACCATTGTGTTGACACTTTTAGCAATGTATTTTCAGGTATCTAAGGCATACACTTCATGGCATGCATGTGGACTTATCATAGAGTCGTGGTGACGACGCGTCACACCTGGGATTTATGCACTTTAAAACATCGTTTGGCTTGTAACAAACTTATTTCCACACATGTCTAATTTCATTTGGGACCTATCTTTTGTAAACTCTGATGGTTTTATTATATCAAACGATGTTCTTTTCAAACGACACTTTAGGTCGTTCAATATATCTGTAACTGTGATGCTGTGACAGTCAATCCCCAGGAATTCCATTCCGCTGCAAAACGGGAAATTTGGGGGTGTGACAGATTGGCATCAGAGCTTCGGTTATAGAGAACTAGGTTGCATCTTTGACCCTAGACTATAACTACATCATCATAGCATCTCATCATTTCATCATAAGTGCATATTCACTTTACATGCGGTTTATACGTACATTTTTCGAGTTATTTACTTTCATTTCAAATCAATTGTCACATAGATGCCTTCAAATACCCATTCCATTATACTTTCTTCATACTCCAATGTGCAGAATGCCTTGTCATTCCCTATCAAAATTTTAACATCAGTTGACTCATTACCGATAACGTCGAATGCCGAGACAAAACCTTTAAGTAGGACGAAGTCACTCTCACTCCTTTGTTTCACCACTAACATGTCGAGTTACACGTTATTCACACATTAAGTCACTGAACCATCATACATTTGAAGCACTTACAACATCTCATAACCTATTTCTTAGGAACCCGTCGATCATTTTGAAAAATAACCTCAAGCTTATCACCTCCTATCACATCTCCTTAGAGCGTTTATTTTTAACATAGGACTTTGCTACGTCTCATTTTTCCTCTCATTTTGAAGAGTTATGGCGCCGAAGAAAGCTCCACCAGCTATGACACAAGCTGCTATCCAAAAGTATGTAGAGGATAGTATAGTCGAGGCACTAAGGAAAGAACGAGCAAAGGTAGCTGTTGCTGCCGAGGCCGCGGCTGCTGCTGAAACTGCTAGACTTGCTTACATCAGAAGGTTTCAAGAGTTGGCTGCCCTTTGTCCAGCTATGGTTTTGGACAGTGAGAAACTACTGGAAAATTTCATTAGAGGACTTCCACAATGTATTCAAGGAGATGTAACTTCTTTCGATCCACAAACAATTGAAGAAACTATCAGGATAACTAAAAAACTCATGGCTCAAGTTGTGAAAGGGGAAAACATTATCAACAATAACTGCAACAACAACAACAACAACCAAACTAGCAACAACAAAAGGAAATGGGAAAATGACCAGGGAGGTTATGATAACGACAACCAAAACCGTAATACTAACCATCATCAACAACAGAATAGAGGGCAAGAAACTGCAATGGTTTATGTTGTTGCACCAATAGAAGGCAGAGGTTATGCTGGAACCTACCCACTATGTAATCCATGTAAGTATCATCACACGGGTCTTTGTCCTGCTAAGTGCTACAAGTGTCAAAAACTGGGACACCTTGCCAGGAATTGTAGAGGCAAGGCCATAGTTACATGTTACGGATGCGGGGAGCAAGGACACAATCGGAACCAATGTCCCCAAAACCAAGGTCAACAAGTTGAAGGTGCACATGGGGAAGCATACATGTTAGAAGGAGGAGAAGCTCGCCATGGTCTCAACAACGCGGAAGACTGAAGAAGTTTAGAAATTAACAGTCTTATTTTCCCTATACACTATGTCGTACTAAGTTTATGTCTTCCATCGTATCCTGATCTTTATAATTTAAGATGTATTACTGTTTGATAAACCACTCGTTGTAAAATATTCTCATCTATCGTACTTTATTTTCTTTCGATTCGATATCACTTAAAAGGATTTTACTTTCTTTTACTTTAACTACCATTTTAACAACATGGTTTAGATCTCTGTAAGCATTGAGAGTTATAACAACTAAACCGAACGTCATATTATCGTTCCTTAATTATACATAGCCTAGCTAACTATGTCTAATTCTGGAGGGATCATGTTATGTTGGGAGCAGTTATTTATAAATCTTAGTGCAAGCAAAATTTTCGCATATTCCAAAAAGTCAAAGTGGTAGTCATGGGAGATTCTTTCAATATTTCCTCTATCGCGATGTTTTATACACTCTTAATCATCGATAACCGTAACGACACTTCCTCATATTTTCTCTTCTCGTAAATCATCACAAACTCAAAATTTGATAGACCAACACGAACTGAATTCAGGGACTAAATTCCTTTTTGGGTGGGCGAATGTGACAACTCGTAATTTCAGGTCATTTTACAAACTTTGAAAATTTCACAATTCATCTCGGGAATTTACTATTCATCGATTACTATTCATCGTTTTTGAAGTCGATTTGATATTCTGAAAACGTATTTCAAAATTTTACTATTCATGAAACACTATTCATTCCCGGAGAAAAACACTATTCATGCTTCACTATTCATCATTTATCGTAAACTAGGTTTACGAGTATCAAATTCGCGTAACTTTAATGGTTTAGGTGCGAATTCATGAGCAATCATCAAGGACATTTCATATAGACTAGGTTTAGTCTACATATCATTAGCATCATTATCATCATATTAGTTCATGCATGGTTTTGCATTTTACATTAAACGCATAATTTCCTATTAAATAAACGTTATCGCGTAATCATTTATTTTGAACATTTGATCCGATACTTCCAAAAATTATTCTGATATATTTGTGTACCCATATTAAGATTATAAAAATAATATAACTAGTTTACCCGGTGTTTTAAATTTATTTGGTATATAAATTGTTATATTTATATAATTACGACGGTTTTCTTAAATACTACACAATAATTATTATTTCACTCAATTTTTGTAAGAAATGTATTTTTAATTTTTATGACTTCAATATATTTTATTTTGTTCCGTTAAAATTTATTTCTAGCTAACGCTACCCTAAATACTTAAATAAATACACAAGTTACCAACTATACTTAAACAATTATACTATTACTTACACAAAATACAATATGTCATACAAGAAAATGCACTACCTTTTTATTTGTCTGAGTATGTCGACACATACATGATGACACAACATTGAGTACAAAATATCAACTAGCTACATGTTACTTACTTATGTTATTATATTTTAATACTACTACACATACATAACATAACATTAGGTGTAAATCAAAGATATTCTCTCCATTTCTTTTCTGGTATAACCGGCCATAGTGAAGCATCAAGAAGGAATCCATATTTTTGCAAGAGCAAGTTATTTATACAACTCTAGTATACTCTTAATCAAGGTTTTGAGATAAAAACCTAGGGTATTAGGATAAACCCTTGTTCTTTAAACCTCATCAATTAACTAGTAAGCATTTCATGATCATTTTCATCTTTCATATACATACTTTGGTCATTTTATCATGCTTGAGGAAAAACATGCAAGTTATATGATTATCTATACCACTTTATTTGTTTTTAAGTACTGTTGGATATTAGTTTTCACATACACATCAAACCATAACAACAAGGTGGCGTATAAGTGGAATTCTAAAGAGAGAAAGTTAGAGGTTTAGGGAACTTAGTGAGAGAAAGTGAAAGATATTATTATGAGCTCCAACTCTCTACCTTGGGAGGTAGAGAGTATTTATAGTCTTACATAAATCGCCACACATCGGGCTGTGGATCAGGCATACAGTGGGTAAAGACCCGTCCGTCCTCCACGGTGTTACTTAACTAATTACTACTTAACTTAAAAGAACTACGACTACGAGCTTTCTAACGATCACATATACTTGAGGTGACCGACTCTTTAATACCTGGAATTTCTAATTCCTAACAATCTCCCCCTAAGGGAGGTCACCTCAATCATGTACCAAAATTACATTGAATACAACTGGATAATACGTTAACAATTGATCTTGCATTCTTGATGTAGTCCTTTGCTCCTAAGCTCGTAGTCATTGATTCTTCACATTGCATGTTTGGTTACTCCAAGTGGAAGTCTTTTACTGATCCACGTGATGATAAATTTGAGCCATCTTTTGAGATCATCAGCTATCAAAAATCTCTGAGACATCCTTTGTGGTGTTGGTATTATGTGATGTTGTGACTTTAGGACCGACATGCTCACATTCTGGATCATGATATCTTCTCATCAGAGTAGCGGAAGCTTTTGTTGAATCATGATATTGGCAGCAGCGTAGCAGAAGCATGGAGTGAAAATATCAGAGTCATTGAAGCACTAATCATGATTTCTTTTGAGATGAATGTGATGAGTGAGCATGCGGCTATGGATTGACCGCTTCATTCTGATCAGCTGCAAACGTCGGGCGTACCTGCATACAACAGTTAGCAATAAATCGCACGAAAGTGTCTTTGATCACTTTCGTTGAATTGAGGTACACGGCCCACGGTTCCCCGTTGATCAGTACATGTACTGCCTGTGATCAGGTATAATTCTGAAGAATTTCCTTGACAGGGTTTCGCAGCTGCTCTAGCTGTTCTCAAACTGGAACATCTCAAAGAAGATAACACGGAGTGAGTGAACCAGCGAATTTTAAGTCCACTGATTGATGAAAAGATATTTTAAAAAAACAATCGTGTATTGCTCAATAGAAATTGTTTTTGCAATACAACGAAGGTTTTATTGAAAATCAATTATCAATCATAAAAACACCTTTTGGTTTGAAAAATGAGTACACGGTCGATGTGCTAAAGAAAAGAGTTGTTAAGCACAAAGACCGGTTTTTCAAAGGTATCCGTCAATCCATAACCTGAACCAGGATTGATTCAAGAGATTGAATCGCCCCATTGTTTCTGTTCAGTTGTCACATGATTGATCCATATAATAGATCTCACATGCCACCTACCAGGAGCTTGTTTGATGTTGGCTCCAGAAGGCTTTCCATCTTCATTGTGAATATGTATACACATCACTCAGATGTTCTGGCAATACCACAAGGATAATGCGTAGGACTCAAGATATAATCTCTCTTTCCACATTGTGTGAAACAGAGAGTCTTCATTGAAAGTGTCCTAATGAGATTTATTGATGATCTCGTGGCTCTAGACTCAATTTGTGCATATTTGGATCCTGTACCGGAGACTAGGGAGAGGGTCTCCTTCTTCAATATCAACCGTCTCTAAGAGAAAGTCGATAGATAATGTCGGTTCCCCGTGAGAATGAAACAAGTACTTTTAAGAGGAACTTGAGTGGTTTGGAAAGTTGAAGTGAAGTGCGTCACTGGGTCCTTGACGTCTTGTCTTCAATACCGATGTTATCATCAGTAGCATATGAATTGAACCCGGTTTCTGCCCTAAGGTTGAATAAATGGAGGGCTAGTTGCTTTCACCCTTTCCTCATTCAATTCCTTTTAATTCTTCAACCCCTTCAGTGCTTATCGAGACTTCATAGCTAGAACCTTGTTGGGTTTATTCCAGTACTAGCTCAGTCTTAGTCCGCACTCTTCCCATATCTCATTTTTCTCCTTTTATCATCATACCTAAGGACTTCTACACTAACTAGTGGATTGTCCCTGGGTAGATCCCTCTGGTTCTGGCGGATCATGGGAACACATACCTAACCTTATCATCCTTATATCACCGTGCATAAAGTAAAGTTGGTCGGTCTATTTGGTATTGTTCATCTGCCATTGGAACCAATTGAAAACCATTTGAAAATCAATTCAGATACTTGTGATATATTATCAAATCATTTTGTACCTGAATTGTTTTTGATATTTTTAGAACGAGAACTCCCCCTCAACATGTGCATCAAGTATTTGAAAATGTTTTGCACACGGAGGCAAGAGAAAGAATTAACTTCTTTGATTACCATTTTCTAAAAGATATCAACATCACTTCCCATATCAAATCAAGTAGATATAGCATTTCCGGGAAGGATGAGGTTTCCATAAATTTGCTCCCCCTCAATATGTGCCTCGAGGTTTGAAAAGAGTTTTGCACATACTAGAGGGAACTTGCACATTGAGATAAGTTGATCACATTTCAAATCATAGGTTTAAGATAGATGCTCCCCCTCAACATGTGCATGGAAAATTTGAAATCGTTTGTCACATGTGGGCAGGATAGCATGTACATCCTTATAAAACCATTTACCGAATTATCAGTTTAAATCCAATTTAAATCACACATTCTCCCCCGATCACAATTATCAAATCATTTGAGATTTGTGATCTCTTATTGATTTAAATTGATTTTGAAAGCTTTTAAGGGGAATTGTGACTTGATTATGAAAGCGTTTTAACTGATAAGGATCGGATTTTAAGACTTTAAACTCCATTGATAAAACATGGATGTATATCTTTTGAAAACAATTTAATGCCAGAATAACTTTTTAATTTAATTGAAATCATTCTCCCCCTCAATCAATGACATAGGTTGTTGATTGAGAGATAGAGATTTTGACAAATAAGTCCTGATGATTATCAAAAATAGAGACAGAGTTATTTTTTAAAGCATTTAGTTTTCAGCAGATAAATGTTTATAGAATCAGAGCATGGAATTTTAAAAGCATGATAAAACATGGCTCTGTTCTTTCTTTTAAAACGGGTTATTGCCTGAAATGACAATAAACCATCGTTTCTCTTTCTCCCAAAAATATTTTTTTTTTGATTTTTTGATTTTTTGTTTTTTGTTTTTTTTTTTTTTTTAAGAATTCGAACAACATCTAAAGTCCCATGTCATTCTTTGAATGACAGCACAAAGACCGTAGATATTATCAAACCGGAAAGAAACATGACAAAATGACAATATTTTTTTGAAGATTTTTCGAATTTTTCAAATTTTTATGGATTTTGAAAGTTTTATATTTTTCTATTTGATTTTTGAAGGTTTTATAATTTTGTATTTTGTTTTTCAAATAAATATTTACAAGAGATAGATGAAGATAGACCTTTACTCCGCGTCTTCCTCCTGAAGACGTTTGAGAGTTTCTGGTTGAAGGCTTTTCAAACCAAGTCGTGGAAGAATAAACTCAAAACGTTCTCTTGGAAGAGCTTTGGTGAAGATGTCTGCTAACTGATATTCAGACCTCACAAAATTTAGTTCCACCACACCTTTTTCCACTTGTTCCCTGATGAAATGATGTCGAATGTCGATATGCTTTGCTCTTGAGTGTTGAACGTTGTTGCATGAGAGAGCAATAGCACTTTTATTATCACAGTACAGAGGGATTTTGTTGAATTCAAAGCCATAGTCAGATAATTGAGATCTCATCCATAAGATTTGAGCACAACAAGATGACATGGCTATGTATTCAGCCTCTGTAGAGGAAATAGAAGTACTCATTTGCTTCTTTGAAGACCAGCTCACAAGCTTATCACCCAAAAACTGAGCACCTCCTGACGTACTTCGACGAGTATCTTGACACCCTGCATGATCTGCGTCTGCATATGTGTCTTTTGGGTACCAAAGTCCCATATTGATGGTTCCTTGGAGATACCGAAATACCCGTTTAACCGCTTCAAGGTGCTTTTTAGTAGGCTTAGCCTGGTATCTAGCACACATGCAAACAGCGAACAAGATGTCTGGTCTACTAGCTGTGAGGTACATCAGGGATCCAATCATACTACGATATTTTGTTTGGTCAATCATGATCCCTGAGAGGTCCTCATCTAGTTTGGTTCGGTCAATCATGGGGGTGTCAACAGGGTCACTTGAATCAAATCCAAATTTCTTTAAAATCTCTGTTGCATATTTAGATTGATTTATGAAAATGCCTCCGGGACTTTGTGAAATTTGTAATCCCAAGAAAAATGACATTTGTCCCATCATTGACATTTGAAACTTTGAACTCATTTCATTTGAAAAACGACCACATTCCATTGGGTCTGTCGAGGCAAAAATAATATCATCAACATAAATTTGAACATGAATTAAATGTTTGCCTGACTTCCTGGTGAACAATGTAGGATCAACTGCTCCTTTGATGAATTCGGTTGATAGAAGAAACTTTGACAGTGTATCATACCATGCCCTTGGAGCTTGCTTTAAACCGTAAAGAGCCTTCTTCAGACGATAAACGTGAGTAGGATGCTCTTGATTCACAAATCCTTCAGGTTGGCTGACGTAGACGACTTCTTTAAGATCTCCGTTCAGAAATGCCGTCTTCACATCCATCTGATAGACTACCATGTTCTTACTAGCAGCATTAGCCAGAAAGATTCTGATTGCCTTGATTCGAGCAACTGGAGCAAAAGATTCTTCAAAATCTATACCCTCCTCTTGACGATATCCTTTAGCAACTAATCGAGCCTTGTTCTTCAACACATCACCATGCTCACCAAGTTTCACTTTGAAGATCCATTTAAGAGCAATAATCATAGGACAGTCTGGAGCAGGTACTAACTCCCAAACATCAAGTCGATCAAACTCATGAATTTCATCTTGCATGGCATTGAACCAGCTATCTTCATTCATGGCGGTTTTAACATCTTTTGGTTCGATCTTAGATAGTACGGAGTTGAAGAAACACCATAAGGCATCGGTTGCAAGTTGTTTCCGGGTTGATACAGGACGAGAGGGATTTCCAATGATGTTGTCTAATGGATGATCGTGAGTCCATTTTCTGAGGTGTTCATGTGGCAGTTGTTGAGGAACTGAGGTAGCTGAGTCGATGTCTCCTGAAGAAGATGGTTCTGATGATGATTCAGGAGTAGCAAATATGTTTTCAAATGGAGCATCTTCAGGAGTAGCAAAGGGATTAACTTCATCATTGATGCCAGAAACATTTCCATGATGTACATTTGAAGAATGATGATTTGTTGATGAGACTGAAGGATCAGCAACAGGTGCTTCTTGACTTAAAGATATTGAGACTGAGGGATTGACTTCATTCACAGGAATATGAGCATCCTCTGTTGTAGGGATCAACACCTCATTAGTAATTGAATCATACAGTTCATCAAACATAGGATCAAACAATTTCTTTAAATCATCTTCAGATGGAGGTACATATGGAGTTTCTTGAGAAGAGTTTGGAACAAGGGATGAACCAATGGGACTGTTTTGAAGTGCGGGTCCTGAGCTGGAGTGTCCAGGAGCCATTTGACCGGTTAGCTCATCAAACGTAACGTGAATTTTTTCCATGATATTTCGGGTTCTTTTGTTGTAGATTCGGTATCCCTTTTTGTTTGAAGCATATCCTACAAATACTCCAATGTCAGCTTTAGCCCTAAGTTTGCCTAAGTCTTGACCTTCATTAGTTGGATAACACAATGCACCAAACACCCCAAGGAAAGAGAGATTAGGTTTTCTGTTGTGGACAAGTTCATATGGAGTTTTTCCATGAACAGTGTGAATCAGAGAACGATTTTGTGTGTAGCATGCAGTGGCAATAGCTTCAGCTCAGAGAAACATTGGAACCTTTGAGTAAATCAGCATTGTTCTAGCGGCTTCAACAAGAGTTCGATTTCGTCTTTCAACTACACCGTTCTGTTGAGGAGTTCGTGGTACACTTCTTTGATGGCTGATTCCAACGCTTTCATAGAATTCACTAAGTTGTTTGTTGACAAACTCAGTTCCATTGTCTGTTCTGATAATTCTGACTGTTTTGTTAAGTCGAACTTGCAGCTGTTTGATGAGTTTGATGATGATATCAGGAGTTTCATCCTTTGTCCTTAAGAACTTGACCCAGGTGAATCTAGAGTAATCATCAACCACAACTAATACATATTTCTTCCCAAAGATATTCTTCACCCTCATTGGTCCATATAAATCCATATGAATCATATGAAGAACTTCTGTGACAGAGTTAGTAGGTTTGGGTTTGTGGGCAAACTTTTTGCTTTTACCCAATTGGCATGCTGAACAAAGATGATCCTTTTCATACTTTAGTCTAGGTAAACCTACAACTAAGTCCTTTCTGGAAAGATCGTTGATGGTGCCGAAGTTCAAGTGATTGAGACGACGATGCCATAACCATGACTTTGTTTTTGAAGCCTTAGATAACAAGCAGATTGGAGAAGCCCTCATCATGTCATCGATAGATATGGTGTAAAGATTTGAGCCACGAGTTCCTTTTAACAGTTCCTTACCATTAAGATCTCTAACAAAGCAGGTATGTTTTCTGAAGGCTACTTCTAGATCAGAATCACAGAATTGACCAACAGGGAACAGATTATGACCCAAACCTTCCACATAGTAAACTCTAGAGATGACACTATCACCAACAACATAATCTCCATAACCCATAATAGCACCGAAATGATCATTACCAAATCTAACAGTCCCGATGAATTTGCTCACGAAGTTCATGAGCCGCGACCGGTCTCCAGTCATATGCTTGGAACAGCCTGAATCCAGGTACCACAGAACGATTTGAACGATCTGCAGTTGAACACAGACAAGAATGGATAACTGGATAATTGGGATCCCCATGCAAGAATGGGTTCCACTTGGTTAGTAACAATGTTTGGAACACCCACATCAGAAATAGAAGCATTCATATCAGAAAGTGAGGCAATGGAATCATTGTGAATAGATGCAGTACTAGTGTCTGTATTAGCCCTGTTCACAGTGTGATCACTTCTTAAGGGAATAGTTCTACCAGTAGGCATCCATTTTCTAGTGGGCATTATCTGATTAGTCTTATGACCAACATGTATCCAATAAAAGCCTAATTTACTGAATGTTCTTCCTGTGGGTTTCCACTGTTTTCTAACTTTCATTCGTTTTTGCCTTTTATCCTTTTTAGCATGAATTTTAGCATTAACAATATTAACTGAACAATTAACATCAGTAGGCAGAACATTAACACCACATTCATGATTAGAAACAGAATTCAAGCAGACATCAGTACAAGGTTTGCAAATAGTATCAGAATTCGAATTAATTACAGTACGCCTATGGCTAATACTAGAATCAACACGATTCGTTTTATTCAATTCAAGCTTAAAGTTCCTAGATTGTTCTTCTACTCTCTTCCAGTGCACATTCTTAGCTTGAGAGGTCCTATCATTCCTTGTATTGTCTTGAGACTTTGACCTTCTCCTTTTAATGTCACTGATTACTCCTGTAGATGGAATAGGAACATTAGTTGGTTTAACTACTCTTTGCATCACCTGTTTAGATGTGCTGGGATCTGAACTACATGCAGGTGCACTACGGTTCACATTCTTAAAACTAGAGGTACTGAGATTTGTACTCCTAGAAGGCACACTTGAGTTCTCTTTCTTAGCATTGACAGATCTAGAATCTGAACTACTCAAGGGCACACTACGGTTCACATTCAAAACATTGGGAATCGAGTGCATATCATATTTGGCATTAGGCATCGAGCATGGAATCAAAGGGTTAACTCTCTCACCTAATGTCTTTGGGCATATTGTGATCAAGCATTCTAAGATTTCTTGAGATCGTTTGGCATATAAGCATGCATGTCCAATTGCATTATCATGAGGTTTCTCTAGCTTATCCTCTTCAACAATCTCACGCATGCATTCTAAGCAATCCTTAAGAGATGAGAAATATGTTTGAATAGCTAGTTTGTTGTTCCTTAGATGAGGAGGGACATATGTCACTGACAAAGCATATTTATTACAAGAGTGAACCTTTGATACACCATTCTCCCCATTGGTCATTGGCATTTTCCCTTTTACCTGACTCTTCAGATTCTCAATTTCCTTTTGCAATGAAGCTATTTGTTCGTTGTTTTTGTTACGAGTGACTTTAATTGATTCAAATAACTCATTGAAATGACGTTTAACCTTTTCATTTTCTTCTAGAAAACTTTCGTTTTCCTTTTGTAAAGCATTTACTAGGTTTTGAAGATGAAACGTTTGAGAATTCTGAGAATCTAAAGGAGGAGGCATTTGGGAGCCTGTCATATTGTTTGTTTGACCCTTTAATTGAGAGATTTGGGCTTTCAACTTTCTGATCGTGTTGCACTGAGCTTGAATCTGTTCATCACGTTTGTTAATTTGAAAGACTGCATCAAACTCTGGAGCATCTGATGATGTCTTGATATTTGAAGTTTTGACATTTTCTTTAAGATGTTGATATTTCAGTTGTAAATTAAAATGCTCAACTTCTAGTTTAGAAAAATGTTTAACCAAATTGTCATGATCATCCAGCTCAATTTTCTCGTTTAGTTTAGAATTAGTTTTTTCAAGCTCAATGACACGATCATGAGAGACTTTCAGGGCAACAGATAGTTCATGAAATTGGGAAGCATTAATAGAGCAATTTGAAGCAGTGAAAAACACATCTTGAGCAACACACTCAGTAATAAGATTCTCATTTAATGTATGCAAGTTCTTTCTCTCAATCTCATTATATTTTAGTGCACGCTCATAGTCACTAACTTCAACAACCATTGCATCAAATTCCTTTTCCATTCCCTTAATATCAGTTTCTATCCCCTTTTTAAGACTCTCAAAGTGATCTTTTAGAAGTTCAAAGAAGGGCATGACCTCAGTTAAATAACATTCTTTCATTTGTTCAAAACCCCTTTCTCCTTCAGTTATACCAGTGGGTGTGATCCTTTTCTTGCAAGTTTTCTCAAAATCAACAAATAGTTGAAATATAACGTATTGGCTAATTAATGTCTTGCTTTTAGTGGCAATTGTTCTAGGTACAAGATGCATTGGTGTATTAGGAGGATACACAGTCGCTCTAGGCATTTTCCAAAGGGGAGGGTTTGTTTCAACAATATTTTCGGCTTTCTGCTTATCTAAATCCTTTTTCCAGAAGACTTGCGCGGGAGTCAGCAATGTCTGAGGCTTAAACTTGTTCAAGGAAATCCAGTTTTCCTTGTTGTAGTCATGAGGAGTGATAATTATTTTTTTCTCTTTGCATTTAGGATCATTTTGTTTCTTATTCATCTTTTCCCTAGTGATTTCATTTAATTTCTTATCTTCCTCAGTGCACTCAACACAACTAGGTTTCTGTCTAGGCTTAAGGATTTCATTACCATCATAAAGCACCTTATGAGCATTTCTAGCCTTTTTAATTACCTCTGGATTTGGTTCCTCAACAAGGGGAATGCTATGCTTATCGCTTAAGACTCGATGTTTAGTGACCATGTGAGCAGTCTGAATGGTGTTTCCTTGTATGTACAACTTGTTTTCAAGTTTGTTTTTCAAAGTTTTCAGATTAGAAAAATCTCTCAAGAGTTTTGATTCCTTTGCATTAAATTCTTGCTTAAGCATTTTCACATTTTCTTGAAGTTCTTGTTTTTGCTTAGCTGTTTTAGAAAGTTTTTCTTGCAAGGAATTTAATTCTTGTTTCAATACTTCTTCTCTAAACTTACTTTTTCTAATTACTGTACGCACTTGGTCATCCATTTCCTGCTCACGAGTGGTCAACTCAAATTTAGCACGTTGTTCATAAATAGCAACACGTTCTTTATAGGCATTTAGTTCAGAAATTACAGAATCATCAGGGGCACATGCAGTGTATTCATCAAAAACATAGTCATTGTTGACTGCAGAAGATGCATCACTTGGTACAACTTCACTTTCACTTTGTTTCACATATTGATCATATGGGACAATATCAATATTACCCATATTTTCAATATTTGATTCAATAGTTTCAGTTGATTGTACTTTGTCATGCATCTGTTGCACATCAGCATCATCGTATAGTTTTAATACCTCTGAGATGAGCTTGTCATGGGATGGGCCAGCTAGTGGTGAGGAAGAGACCTTGGGAGAAACCATTGGAGAAATGCTAGCCATAAAAATTGTGTGTGCCGTAGGTCCATCATCCACATCAGAGTCGTATGCATCACAGTCAGCGACTTGAAAGGCATTCTGATGATTGTGACCTATCTCCTGAATAGGCTGCTCATCCACATCTGCATCATAGGTCTTGGCATTGCCCTCAGCAAGAAACAGCAATTCCTCTTCATCCAAAGCAGCACCATTGTCCTGAGCTTGTGCCAGCAGCATCTTATCTCTGAAGTAATCAGCATTCTGTGGACGCTTTGGAGATGTGCAGTTCCTTGCAATGTGTCCCTCACCACCACAGTTATAACATTTGATTGTCTTAGCTTGACCTTGGTTACCATTCCTTCCTCGATTCTGGTTGCCAACATAACCTCTCCCAGCTCCACCTCTTCCCTGATCATACTGTCTTTCCTGAACTGGTTGCACCACGATCCTTCCATCTTTAACAGTGGCTTGATTGTGTGGGTTAGATGCTGTTCTGAGGTTGTTGTTGGTTTGTGGGAGAGAATTCATGTTTTGACTAATGAGAAGAGCTAGTTGATTAATGAAGTTACCCACGTGTGCATCAGCATCAGCTTGTTTGAACATAGGATCAGGAATGAGTTTGTGATTACCATTTCCCAAGGGTATGACTTGTGATGCTTTGGTTGTGATTCCGATGTTTGAGTAGAAAGCTGCTGAGTCATTAGACGAGCTTGTCTCTCCCTGGTTGGTTTTGAACTGATTGAGAATCAATTTTTCAAACATAGCATGTCTCTCATTCTGAAGGAGGAAGGCATAGAGTTGCTCATAGTTTGTATTCTTCAATCCTTTAGTGAGCTTCACAGCGGTGACAAACTTGTGCCATTCGGGATTCATGTTGTTCACAAATTTTGAGTTCAGCTGAATGTTAGGCATAGTCATTCTGATGTTCCTCATGTCTTTCACTAACTTATGAAATCTCACATAGTACTCATAGACATTCTCATCTGGTTTCATCTTGAAGTGCTCAAATTCGTCATAGAGTTGGGATTCTCTGTCTTCCATAGTTAATTCTGAACCTGAGAGAAGCATCTTAACATTATCCCAAACTGCCTTTGCATCAGTGTTATGATTGATCAGCTTGTAGATGTCTTTAGGAAGACCTTGAAGAACAATGTTTGAAGCCTTGATATCTGCATCGAATCTCTTTTTATCCTTATCACCAAGCTCATCATACATCTTAGGTCTGTACATTCCGTAAACAGGAGTACCATCTTCATTAGTATCAAGTATGTCTCTAGTCGTCTCAACTCGATATGGTCCTTCATCAATGGATTTGAGAATGTTGACACCATTTTCCTTTCCAAGGCAATACAATCTGATTCGTTGAGCCCAAGAATCCTAGTCAGTTCTGTCAAGCATGGGTGGACGAGTATCTGAGCCAGCTGCTTGAACATCCTCGGCAACAGTGGAGATGATAGTAGGAACGTTGGTAGACATGTTAACAGATTATACGGGATTTTATAACTCTATGATTAAACCGGGAAATAGATTCTTTCACGGGATTTTACTAAATCAAGAGAAAACCGTAAACAATCACTCAAGTCGCTAGAAGATAATGCACTAAGTCGCTAACACTTAATTCGCTACACCACTAAGTCGCTACAGTCCCAAGTCGCTAGTCAAATGCAAGTCGCTAAGTAGTAACTCGCTAAGCCTCAAGTCGCTAGCAAAATTTTGACAGCAATTCGCTACTCAAGTCGCTAAAGATGCAAGTCGCTAAAGAGCAACTCGCTACCGACCAAGTCGCTATCACCAAGTCGCTACCCGTAGTGGAGAGTCCACTACTTGTACTGTAAATCGCTAGATCTAAGTCGCTAGGTCTAAAACTGTAACTCGCTACAAATTTGTAAAGCAAGTCGCTACGAAGAAACTAATCCGTGAGTTAAGTCGCTAGCAAGAAAAAACCACATAAACATCACTTTTCAATCCAAAAACAACCCAACCAAGATGATTTAAGCTTACCAACTGAAAACCTACACACTTGTGATGATTCTAAACATAAAAGTACTAACAAAATCCAAACTTTAACACGAGAAATCAACCAAATGATGCAAAAACCACTAAACTTTTTCAAACTCAAAAACCACCTAAAAACCACGAGAAATCCAAAGATGTGCAAGATGTGATCTAACCATGGCTCTTGATACCAATTGTTGGATATTAGTTTTCACATACACATCAAACCATAACAACAAGGTGGTGTATAAGTGGAATTCTAGAGAGAGAAAGTTAGAGGTTTAGGGAACTTAGTGAGAGGAAGTGAAAGATATTATTATGAGCTCCAACTCTCTACCTTGGGAGGTAGAGAGTATTTATAGTCTTACATAAATCGCCACACATCGGGCTGTGGATCAGGCATACAGTGGGCAAAGACCCGTTCGTCCTCCACGGTGTTACTTAACTAATTACTACTTAACTTAAAAGAACTACGACTACGAGCTTTCTAATGATCACATATCTTTGAGGTGACCGACTCTTTAATACCTGGAATTTCTAATTCCTAACAAGTACTATAAATGAATATATATCATCCTATAATTATCCCTTGAAACATATCATTTTTGATGACTTCTAGGAACCCATGACACCCTAAGAAGGTGTATGGTAGGTTTATAATAGCTTTGGCATTGGTTTGAAGTCATTAGAATAACTTTTACGCGAGAAAAATCCATTTCGACAACTATATATAAGGGTATGATCATTTCTGTGAATTCTGGAAATATTGACAGTTGGTAAAAAATTTTGGGCTAGATATTTAGAAAATATACTTTAAAACGAAAACGTGTCCGCTTGAATGGGTTAAAACGGAGTTATAACGAAGAAGTTATGCTATTTTCAAGTTTAACGACGAAAACTATATTTTCAGAAAATTCAGCATGTTGTCTCAACTTTTTACGAGTCAAAAATGAGTCTTAAGCGTTATTAAATGTGTCAATTTATCAAAAATATATTAGTATGCTTTAACACGAAGCTAAAGACATATAAAACGTAGAAAAAGGACTTGTAACGATTAAATTACACGCTTTTAAACAAGGTTGCCGTAACTATTTTATATAAGCATAACTAATATATTTTCTAATAGACAAACATTACGGCCGCGAATGACCATGTTGAGGGTCGTTTTTAACATTGATGTACTAATTTTTATAAAATGATGTCTTCTAGTAAAAGTAAGTTCGCCTAGCCTATTTTCCAAAATTTCCAACCGTTCGTCAAACGGAGTTGTAACGAGTAAAATACGGTCACTCGAACTTTGCCGAAAACCACCCTTAAACAATATTTTAGATACAAGTACCCTACTTTACCTATGTTTTTCTCCATGATCGAGACCTCTATGATAAAAACTTAAAAGCTAAAACTTTGAGATAATGATACAAGCTTTCCAAAACCGTTGAGTTTGTTTCCTAACACTCGATGTACACCATTTTACGACTAGATTTTCGAGGCTATTTAGTCACTTTCATGAAATTGTCAAATGACATTATTTTACGACGAAAAGTTATAATTTCATAATAAATCACTAAATGACTATCGTTGGATATCATTTCAACGTATATACTTATAAAGTAATTTATAAATTGTCAAGACGTTTTAAGATTATTTTTCGACGATAAGTGTCATTTTCAAAAATTCTCAAGTGGTATAGATATCATACGAATTGCATGCATAACATTACATCATAACTTATTATAGAACATATCATTTATAATAGGTCACGGTTAGAGGTTGCGCCTCATTTCAGTGTATCCACTTTTGTCATCGTAATCATTGCAACAGGTGAGTTTTCATAACCCCGATTTATTCAAGTTTATACTTATTTCAAACCTACGGGGGAGAATACATTGCACATCATTTTTATTATGATACCAAGTATATCAAATTCATTACATTGCTTAAGTTACTTCATTGCCAATTGAATGTCCCCAATTCATAATCATGAACCGTTAATTTCGGAAGAAGCGAGGGTGAGTGAATAGATCTATTGAGGGTGACTCCTCCATCCGGGTTGGTGGTCCCAACTGGTCAAACGGATGCATTTCATTTTTATCATTATTGAGTTGTTTGGCAAAACACTCTGTTGGGGTGAACATCATGATCATTCCAGCTTCGGTGTCATGTGCTTATAGCAATTGTAACATTTTTATGTGACATATTTGTCATACATGGCCTATACTTGTGGTAGTCGTATTAAACATTTTCATAAACTCTATGAACTCACTCAACCATTGTGTTGACACTTTTAGCAATGTATTTTCAGGTATCTAAGGCATACACTTCATGGCATGCATGTGGACTTATCATAGAGTCGTGGTGACGACGCGTCACCCCTTGGATTTATGCAATTAAAACGTCGTTTGGCGTGTAACAAACTTATTTCCGCACATGACTAATTTCATTTGGGACCTATCTTTTGTAAACTCTGAATGTTTTATTATATCAAACGATGTTCTTTTCAAACGACACTTTAGGTCGTTCAATATATCTGTAACTGTGATGCTATGACAGTCAATACCTAGGAATTCCATTCCGCTGCAAAACAGGTAATTTGGGGGTGTGACATATAAGCTTTTCTCTAGCTTCTTTGTCAGCTTCCTTATCTTCATCAGTCAAAAGACCGAAAGTAGCATAGTCAAAATTATCTTTATTTTCTTCATTGGTATCATCCTCCTTTTTAACATCCTTTGATTCCTCCACGGAAGACTTAAGAGGTTCTTTTTTGTCTTCCTCTTTACCAGCACCTTCAGCATCTGCTGCTTTCTGATTCTTCAAGTTTTCTTTTTTCTTCTCAATATATCGCTTAAGATACTCCTTGGTTGCTTTATCAAAATTTAGCTGCATATACAAATCAAGGGTTAATATTTATAAAAAATGCATGGTTAAGAATGATAGAAAACATGTAAACATGGCTAAATGCAAACACAGATAAAAAATGATCAGGGAAAAGTGAGAACGAGATGAACTTTATTGCTATGAACAGAGCATGGAATATGGAATTTTCGAGTTTTCACACACCAGCGCTTATGAGTGTGTCAGATCATGTTATATTAATCTTTAGCTGATAAAAAATAATCTAGTTTTGTAATCAAAGTTGACACACATACTTTTGTTAGAAGGTATAATTTTACGGATTTTTCAACCAGATTATGTTACCTGCTTTGACCAGCTACCAAATTGATGAGTGCTTATTCACTCATCATTTTTGGTCAAATCTGAACTGCAAAACATTTAAAAATACTCCGAAATGCATCAAAATACTGAAAATATCTCAAAATTGTGTTTTATATGTTTCAGATGCAAAATTATTGAAAACAAATGAAAAACGAACAAAGTTTGCATAATTGGCAGTTTCAGTCCCCCAACTTTCAAAACCGGCAAAACAAGTCCCCGGGAATTTCAAAAATGGAAAATATTATTTTGGCCCGTGGTTAATAAAGCTTGTCAAAAAAATTGGTCCTTGTAATATTTTTGGAAAATTACAGCTTTGGTCCCTGAAGTTTTAGAAATTGACAGAAAGTACCCCTCAGGTTTCACAATTTGGCATATTCAGTCCTTACACTATCAGAGATTGTCAATAATGGACCTTGGATTACATTTTCAGAAATACATGAGTGGTCCCTGGATTTTCGGATTTTACACCTTTGGTCCCTAAAATACACTTTGGATCAAATTGTAATCCTAAACTTAATAACTACCCAAAATCCTAAGCCCACCCAAAGCCCAAACCGGTCAAACCCCTAATCCAAACCCGGTCAAGAGATAAACAACCCATCTCACCCTTCTCCTTCCCCATTTCCCGCCCAAACAACACCCTAGCTTTCTCTGCTTCCCAAATCCCACCATCCTAGACACTCCACCTCCAACCTCCTCTTTTACCCAACTTCACCATACCCCAAAACCCACCTTCATCTCCTTTACCCAGGTTTACCCAAATCCCAAACCCACTACCAATTTCCCCCCTCCTCCCAATGTCCAAGTCAGCAATCCAAGCTCAAAAAGACCCAAGGGATGGCTTGGATTCATTCTCATCTATACCTAACAGTTGGATGGCTGGGATTAAGCTCAAAGAAGCACAAGTTGGAATCTTCACTGCTGCCCTCACAGAAGAAACACAAGAGTGAAGACCTTGAAGACCTTGGAGTTGTAGTATAAATAGGAAGCCATTGTAGCCAAGAAAGGCACCCCCTAGTTTTAGCTTTAAAATCAGTTTTTCTTATTTTCTGTTGTAATTTATTTTCTTAATCAATGAAAAGAAATCTTTCAGTTTTATGTTTTATGGTTATTTAGTTATTAAGTCTTATTAATTGTTAAGAGTTTTTAATTTAAACTTCAAATTCATCTTAAAGAAAAAGGGGGTCAAGCATCAAAATTCTGTTTTAGAGTTTGTTTCAAACTTTAAGGAGTGTTTGGTTATTGCTCATAACCAGGTCGAAACCCACTTTTTACCCGTTTTGCTCTCCAAGTCGAACTCACTCTACTAGACTTAAATCAGTAAAAAGGTTTTGGAAGTGATTGCATAAGTTTTTACAAGCTTACATAAAAAAAAAAAAAAGTGTTTTCAGTTCTAAACAAGACAGCAGCAGAAGCTGCTGTTCTTGTCTCTTTTTCTTAGCTTATTTGGTGGTTATGAGTTGCAAATTTGGTTTCTCCTGAGCCCTGGTATCCCCAACTTGACTTGTTTCTACTTTTATTGCATTCAAATCATCCCTAGCATAGTTTAGTTTTATGTTGAAATTTGCTTGCTGCCATTTTTTTGATCTGTCTCAGTGAGTGAACAGCCCACAACCAGCTGAATTCAGCTTATTTCTAAGCTGTTTCCAGCTACTTTTCACCACCCAATCAGTTTTTGTGAACCTCTGCTATGCTAACAATGTTTTTTGTAGCTTGACTTTGCACTGGAAGCTTGATTCTCAGCCTTAAATTAAGTCTCAAAACAGGTCCCTCAGGCTGTTTTAGCTTGCATCAGTGAGCTGCACTCACAGGTCCTTTCTTTTTTTTTGTGCAAGTTGCCTATCAGTAGAATTGATAGCTTATTTAGGATCCTTATTGCCTTTTAAGTGTAGCTAAGATTAGTTTAGATGCAATTTAGCTTATTTAATACTTTTGTAGCTTATTTGCTTAATTTCCATCTGTTAAGTTTAAGGTTCCCCCTAGATTAGTTCATGTGCCAATTGCTTATCCCTTTGTTTCTTTAGCTTATTTCATTTGATTTTTGCTTATTTAGGTTAAACGTAGTTTGTTCTTTCAGTCTTGCTTTTCCACTGCTTATCGTCCTTGTTTTCTCTACTTATTTGTGCTCATTAAGCTGCTAAAGGGGTGTTTGTTTTGCTTTCTGTCCCACTGTTGGGAATAAGTTGTGCCAACAGCTTATTTTGTAGATTTCAAAGGTCAAAGTTCTTTTAAAAAATGCTTGAACTTGTTCATTCTTTGAGTTGCAAAAAGAAATTTTGAAAAAAAAAAAAAATGTTTGCAAAAAAACTGGCATAGGTGGGACTCGAACCCACGCCATCCAGTTCACACACAACACCTCTACCGTTTGCCCTTGGGACTTGTCTCGTTCAAATAATGCAAAATCTAATACATAACCTTCGTTTGGCAGTTTAGCTTTAAGTACTTATTCAGCTTATTTTTAGCTTATTCCTCATAGCACCACCCACGTTTTTTATTTTTCTTAGAACCAGTAATACTTGAAGTACTTTCTGTGATTTTTCCACATTTTTCAAAAATGTTTTAGTATTTTTAATCATTTAATTAGATTAAACTAGTTTTTAATTCGTAGTAATTATTTTAAAAGTCGGAAAAATACCCGGCTTTTTCCTAAAATCATTTTTGGTCATTTAGAACGTAGGAAAATTGATTTCACACCCATAGCCCTTAAATTGCAAAACTTTTACTTTTATGGCTCGGGTTGTTTCTCGGTTTTTACGTCTTTTAGTTTTTGCACCCTAGGACTTAGTGTAGCTTCGTTTCATCATTCCTTAGGCTTAGTGATAATTTAGTTTGTAGTTTATTAGGGTTCCCTTGCCTTAATTACCTTCCCGTTAATTAAATTGTAGAATACGTAATCAAACAAATCATTAAAAACCAATTCAAGTTCAAATCTCGAAACTCAACGAATCCTTCCATTCACACCTCGTTGGGACACGACCCGGGAAATCACTTTTCCGGTATCACTTTTATCACACCCGTGAGATTTGATACGTTGACCTTTTTCCTAAAGGGTTGATTTGTCGGATTTTACGGTTATTTTGATATATATTGATATTGTGTTTGTTTTTCACCACTCACTTTACACGAGATCACAAATTTGCACGTTTTGGCTACTTACGCATTATATATTTAAACAAAGAGAGCAACTTATACATTAGATATATAAACATAGCAGCTTATATGTTAAGAAACTGACCACCCGTTTCACCAAGGCAAAATGAACAACAAATACGAGTATGAGCTTCCTGATATATAGATAGATATGTAACATAGCAGCTTATATGTTAAGAAACTGACCACCCTTTTCTCCACGGCATAAAAAACACATATTTTTTCCACTAAAGTACTTCTAAGTAAACTAAAATGAACACAGCTAGACAAAAAAACGTTGGCATACCAAAACACTTGTGCAAGGTAATGTTTTCTAAGAAACTGTGATATGGACTCGATATCACGAAGTCCTTCCAAACTTTTTCACCAAAACATCAATATAAAACTTTATTACGAGAAAAATCATGTCATCACTACTCCCTAATCCAACGCCAACCCAGAAGGGGGCGTTTGGTTTATTATTAGGAATGGATTTGGGTACGGGTTTGATTATAAAATGGAATGGGAATTTAGATATCATATCTAATATTGATGTTTAATTTATTGGTTGGGTTTGGGTTTTTAATTCTAAAAAAGGTGGATTGATTGGGAATCAAATTCTAAACCCACCATGTATGGTGGGTATGGGAAAACCCATGTCTTCGGGTATCATTCCATCATTTAAAACCCATATCAACTAACCCAACACCCTCAATCAATCCCATTCCCAAAACCCTCAATCCAAACACACCCTAAGGTTATATTTCACAAAACTACCAATATTATCAAGCGATAGTAGTTGTTTGGGTTATATAAGCGTGTGGTAACATAGAATCCATACTCTTGTTTTATTAGCGTTTCTAATAGAAGGCTTGTGAGAGTCTCAAGTTCAATTCTTCCAAGGTGTAAAACTCTAAAGTGGCCACGCCAAACCCCGTGAATTAGTTAGCCAAAATGTCAGAAACCGTCGTTACCCTGTAGATTGGTTATTGTTGTATTTATAAAGTGCAATTATATAAAGTGTAAAATGGGGTAAAAGCTAAACGCTATAGGAGCCCGTTTAAACAAAATCTAATCTTTCGCGACTAAATTAATTCCACGTATCATATCAACAACAATTCAATAAACTCATACACAATATAAGAAGTCAAAATCAAATTAAAAAAAGTCAAACTTGAGAAAAAAAAAGTCAAAATCAAAGAAATTCAACCCACCTGGTGGATGATTCATAGCTCCTGGCGGCTGAGGATAACAACCATTAGGCGGCGGCGGCGCATACATCCTCATGGGCGGCTGCTGACCTGGCATCATGACCACACCAGGCGGCTGCATCTGAAAGGAAAGCTGGGGTTAGTGTGATATACTTTAACATTATTTTCAAACACTTGTCGTATTGCATTTTTCTTAAAATTATTGTTCTCAAAGGATAGTATTGCTCAATCTTCCTTTTCTTATTGCTCCCTTTCTCTTTCGTAACTTTCCAATTCGCGTTCCTTTTCACGTTTTAGGTCTCGCTCTGGATCCTGCTCCGCCGAGTGTTTTTTCGTTCAGGTGAGCTTGTTTCGGGTCTCTCGCTTTCGCTAGAATGTTTGCATTTGCTGGTCGTCTCTTCATCGTTTTTATCTTCGGCTGTATATGTAAATGATATGGTCAAGCATTATAGCGTGATAGAGCTTCCAACATCAAATAAAGAAGACAAACATTTACCTACACCTTCGAGTTCACATATTACAGGTTCTTACTAAGAGGGTGTAAATTTTAAGCTATACTATGTAACTGTGAACAATCCGGAGTACATAGCCAGAGGTAATAAAAGCGGGTAGTAAAAGAATTTGAAATAGCATTTACATGTATTTATACTGTTTGAAGTTGAAAAATATCATATATTCTTCGGCTTAAGAGGTTCTTTCTTGTCTTCCTCTTTACCAGCACCTTCAGCATCTGCTGCTTTCTGATTCTTCAAGTTCTCTTTTTTCTTCTCAATATATCGCTTAAGATACTCCTTGGTTGCTTTATCAAAATTTAACTGCATATACATATCAAGGATTAATATTCATAAAAAAAGAATGGATTAAGAATGATAGAAAACATGTAAATATGGGCACATGCAAACACAGATAAGAAATGATAAGGAGAAGTGAGAATGCGATGAACTTCATTGCTATGAACAGAGCATGCAATATGGAATTTTCGAGTTTTCACACACCAGCGCTTATGAGTGTGTCAGATCATATTATATTAATCTTTAGCTAATAAAAAATAATCTAGTTTCATAATCAAAGTTGACACACATACTTTTGTTAGAAGGTATGTATAATTTTACGGCAGTGTGTTCTGGGTCAACCTAACCCGTCATTTTTCAACCAGATTATGTTACCTGCTTTAACCAGCTACCGAATTTGCCGTTTTGGCTACTTACGCATTATATATTTAAACAAAGACAACAACTTATACATAAGATATAGAAACATAGCAGCTTATATGTTAAGAAACTGACCACCCTTTTCACCGAGGCAAAATGAACAACAAATACGAGTATGAGCTTCCGGACATAGATAGATATGTAACATAGCAGCTTATATGTTAAGAAACTGACCACCCTTTTCTCCACGACATAAAAAACACATATTTTTTCCACTAAAGTACTTCTAAGTAAACTAAAATGAACAGAGCTAGACAAAAAAACGTTGGAATACCAAAACACTTGTGCGAGGTAATGTTTTCTAAGAAACTGTGATATGGGCTCCATATCACGAAGTCCTTCCAAACTTTTTCACCACAACATCAATATGACACTTTATTACGAGAAAAATCATGTCATCACTACTCCTTAATCCAACGCCAACCCAAAAGGTGCCGTTTGGCTTATTATTAGGAATGGATTTGGGTACGGGTTTGATTATAAAAAGTGGATTGATTGGGAATCCAATTCTAAACCCACAATGTAAGGTGGGTATGGGAAAACCCTCTTTTCGGGTATCATTCCATCATTTAAAACCCATATCAACTAACCCAACACCCTCAATCAATCCCATTCCCAAAATCCTCAATCCAAACACACCCTAAGGTTATATTTCACAAAACTAACAATATTATCAAGCGATAGTAGTTGTTTGGGTTATATAAGTGTGTGGTAACATAGAATCCATACTCTTGTTTTATTAGAGTTTCTAATAGAAGGCTTGTGAGAGTCTCAAGTTCAATTCTTTCTAGGTGTAAAAACTCTAAAGTGGCCACGCCAAACCCCGTGAATTAGTTAGCCAAAATGTCAGAAACCGTCGTTACCCCGTAGATTGGCTATTGTTGTCTTTATAAAGTGCAATTATATAAAGTGTAAAATGGGGTAAAAGCTAAACGCTGTAGGAGCCCGTTTAAACAAAATCTAATCTTTCGTGACTAAATTAATTCCACGTATCATATCAACAACAATTCAGTAAACTCATACAAAATATAAAAAGTCAAAATCAAATAAAAAAAGTCAAAATTGAGAAAAAAAAAGTCAAAATCAAAGAAATTCAACCCACCTGGTGGATGATTCATAGCTCCTGGCGGCTGAGAATAACCACCATTAGGCGGCGGCGGCGCATACATCCTCATGGGCTGCTGACCTAGCATCATGACCACACCAGGCGGCTGCATCTGAAAGGTGGGGTTAGTGTGATACTTTAACAATATTCAAAGGATAGTATTGCTGAATATTCCGATAGCAGCTTCCGTTAAAGAAATTGTAGCATCTCAAGCCCCTATTAGTTTTGCACCTTCTAACGGACTAAATGACTAATACACTTGTCAATCAATCATATCATACTCTTCTACTACATACTCATTTGATAAGTGAGGCAAATTTGCTTACCCACAAATATAAAGTGGCAATTTGTGACTTTAGGCAAATTTTTAAAAGAGCCCCCCCAACCCCCCCCCCCCCCCCCCCCCCCCCTTCCTTTTTTTTATTATTTTTTTTTAAAGCATATATTGCTCATTTAAAAGTTAAATAGGCATAAACGTACACATATTTTCTATCAGTTGGAGAACACTACAATTATTTTTAAAGAAAAACTTGTAGATATAATATATTTAATTTTTAAATATAAATGAGTTGTTACGTTTTCGTCATTTTGGGTCTTTTCTAAAGCGATTCGTATAACATGCGCCCGTTTGGCCCGTGTCCGTTTAGCCCGTAGCCCGTGCCCGCCCGTTTTGCCACCTCTAGATTTAATTGTGAGGATTAACTAAGATTTAATATGTCAACCTAAGTCAATTTTTTTACTTTTCTTATCTTTTTGTTTTTCTTATTTATTCATTTTTTATTCGTCTTTTTTTTTAATTCACGCTTTTTTTCTATCACATTGTTTTAATTCACGTTTTTTTTTCTTCGTTTTCATACATTTTTGTCCGTTTTCGTGCGTTTTCGCCCGTTTTCGTCCGCTGTCATCCATTTTCGTTCGTTTTCATCCGTTTTCTTTCGTTTTCGTCCATTTTTCATATGTTTTCAGACGTGTTTTTACGCTTACATACGTTTTCGTACGTTTTCTTACGTTTACGTACATTTTTCATGCGTTTCGGCCGTTTTTGACGTTTTTATACGTTTCTAAATATCTAAATATCACAAGTGATATTTTATGACATTCAGAATTTCACAAGTGATTTTCTGAATATCACAAATGATATTCATAATATCACAAGTGTGATATTCAGAATATCACAATTGATTTTCTGAATATCACAAGTGATTTTCTGAATATCACAAATGACTTTCAACTAATGTTTTGTAATATGACAATCACAAGTTATATTCATAAAATCACAAGTGATATTCTAAATAACACTGCATATCACTTGTGATATTCATAAACATATGAAAACGAATGAAAACGTAAGAATACGTATGTAAACGGACGAAAACGTATGAAATCGTAAAAACACGTCTGAAAACGGATGAAAAAATATGAAAATGGACGAATACGAAAGAAAACGAATGAAAATGTATGAACTAGACGAAAACTGGCGAAAATGGAGGAAATGTATGAAAACGAACGAAAATAGAAGAAAACGTATGAAAAAAGACTAAAACGTATGAAAGCGAAGGAAAAAAACGTGAATTAAAAAAAATTGACTTAGGTTGACATATTAAATCTTAGGTTAATCCCCATCATTAAATCAAACTAGATGGATGGTAGAGATTTGTCCATTGGTAAGCACCAAAATAAGAGTAACATTTGAACTTTTCTCTTGATAAGTTAAAATTGAAGTCCCAAACTATACGTCTAAATACTCTAAAGTCTTTGCAATTTGTACTTATTGCATGTGCATCCAACATGTGATATCTTTTGGTCCATCCAACATGCATGTGATATCTTTTGGTCCTCGAATAGTTATGTGACATAAATATGAATATAAGAGAGCTAGGTGCAATACAAATCAAGGGTTAATATTTATAAAAAATGCATGGTTAAGAATGATAGAAAACATGTAAACATGGCTAAATGCAAACACAGATAAAAAATGATCAGGGAAAAGTGAGAACGGGATGAACTTTATTGCTATGAACAGAGCATGGAATATGGAATTTTTGAGTTTTCACACACCAGCGCTTATGAGTGTGTCAGATCATGTTATATTAATCTTTAGCTGATAAAAAATAATCTAGTTTTGTAATCAAAGTTGACACACATACTTTTGTTAGAAGGTATAATTTTACGGATTTTTCAACCAGATTATGTTACCTGCTTTGACCAGCTAACAAATTTGCACGTTTTGGCTACTTACGCATTATATATTTAAACAAAGAGAGCAACTTATACATTAGATATATAAACATAGCAGCTTATATGTTAAGAAACTGACCACCCGTTTCACCATGGCAAAATGAACAACAAATACGAGTATGAGCTTCCGGATATATAGATAGATATGTAACATAGCAGCTTATATGTTAAGAAACTGACCACCCTTTTCTCCACGGCATAAAAAACACATATTTTTTCCACTAAAGTACTTCTAAGTAAACTAAAATGAACAGAGCTAGACAAAAAAACGTTGGAATACCAAAACACTTGTGCAAGGTAATGTTTTCTAAGAAACTGTGATATGGACTCGATATCACGAAGTCCTTCCAAACTTTTTCACCAAAACATCAATATAAAACTTTATTACGAGAAAAATCATGTCATCAGTACTCCCTAATCCAACGCCAACCCAGAAGGGGGCGTTTGGTTTATTATTAGGAATGGATTTGGGTACGGGTTTGATTATAAAATGGAATGGGAATTTAGATATCATATCTAATATTGATGTTTAATTTATTGGTTGGGTTTGGGTTTTTAATTCTAAAAAAGGTGGATTGATTGGGAATCAAATTCTAAACCCACCATGTAAGGTGGGTATGGGAAAACCCATGTTTTCGGGTATCATTCCATCATTTAAAACCCATATCAACTAACCCAACACCCTCAATCAATCCCATTCCCAAAACCCTCAATCCAAACACACCCTAAGGTTATATTTCACAAAACTACCAATATTATCTAGCGATAGTAGTTGTTTGGGTTATATAAGCGTGTGGTAACATAGAATCCATACTCTTGTTTTATTAGCGTTTCTAATAGAAGGCTTGTGAGAGTCTCAAGTTCAATTCTTCCTAGGTGTAAAAACTCTAAAGTGGCCACGCCAAACCCCGTGAATTAGTTAGCCAAAATGTCAGAAACCGTCGTTACCCTGTAGATTGGTTATTGTTGTATTTATAAAGTGCAATTATATAAAGTGTAAAATGGGGTAAAAGCTAAACGCTATAGGAGCCCGTTTAAACAAAATCTAATCTTTCGCGACTAAATTAATTCCACGTATCATATCAACAACAATTCAATAAACTCATACACAATATAAAAAGTCAAAATCAAATTAAAAAAAGTCAAACTTGAGAAAAAAAAGTCAAAATCAAAGAAATTTAACCCACCTGGTGGATGATTCATAGCTCCTGGCGGCTGAGGATAACAACCATTAGGCGGCGGCGGCGCATACATCATCATGGGCGGCTGCTGACCTGGCATCATGACCACACCAGGCGGCTGCATCTGAAAGCTGGGGTTAGTGTGATATACTTTAACATTATTTTCAAACACTTGTCGTATTGCATTTTTCTTAAAATTATTGTTCTCAAAGGATAGTATTGCTCAATCTTCCTTTTCTTATTGCTCCCTTTCTCTTTCGTAACTTTCCAATTCGCGTTCTTTTTCACGTTTTAGGTCTCGCTCTGGATCCTGCTCCGCCTAGTGTTTTTTCGTTCAGGTGAGCTTGTTTCGGGTCTCTCGCTTTCGCTAGAAAGTTTGCATTTGCTGGTCGTCTCTTCATCGTTTTTATCTTCTGCTGTATATGTAAATGATATGGTCAAGCATTATAGCATGATAGAGCTTCCAACATCAAATAAAGAAGACAAACATTTACCTACACCTTCGAGTTCACATATTACAGGTTCTTACTAAGAGGGTGTATATTTTAAGCTATACTATGTAACTGTGAACAATCCGGAGTACATAGCCAGAGGTAATAAAAGCGGGTAGTAAAAGAATTTGAAATAGCATTTACATGTACTTATACTGTTTGAAGTTGAAAAATATCATATATTCTTCGGCTTAAGAGGTTCCTTCTTGTCTTCCTCTTTACCAGCACCTTCAGCATCTGCTGCTTTCTGATTCTTCAAGTTCTCTTTTTTCTTCTCAATATATCGCTTAAGATACTCCTTGGTTGCTTTATCAAAATTTAACTGCATATACATATCAAGGATTAATATTCATAAAAAAAGAATGGATTAAGAATGATAGAAAACATGTAAATATGGGCACATGCAAACACAGATAAGAAATGATAAGGAGAAGTGAGAATGCGATGAACTTCATTGCTATGAACAGAGCATGCAATATGGAATTTTCGAGTTTTCACACACCAGCGCTTATGAGTGTGTCAGATCATATTATATTAATCTTTAGCTAATAAAAAATAATCTAGTTTCATAATCAAAGTTGACACACATACTTTTGTTAGAAGGTATGTATAATTTTACGGCAGTGTGTTCTGGGTCAACCTAACCCGTCATTTTTCAACCAGATTATGTTACCTGCTTTAACCAGCTACCGAATTTGCCGTTTTGGCTACTTACGCATTATATATTTAAACAAAGACAACAACTTATACATAAGATATAGAAACATAGCAGCTTATATGTTAAGAAACTGACCACCCTTTTCACCGAGGCAAAATGAACAACAAATACGAGTATGAGCTTCCGGACATAGATAGATATGTAACATAGCAGCTCATATGTTAAGAAACGGACCACCCTTTTCTCCACGACATAAAAAACACATCTTTTTTCCACTAAAGTACTTCTAAGTAAACTAAAATGAACAGAGCTAGACAAAAAAACGTTGGAATACCAAAACACTTGTGCGAGGTAATGTTTTCTAAGAAACTGTGATATGGGCTCCATATCACGAAGTCCTTCCAAACTTTTTCACCACAACATCAATATGGCACTTTATTACGAGAAAAATCATGTCATCACTACTCATTAATCCAAAGCCAACCCAAAAGGTGCCGTTTGGCTTATTATTAGGAATGGATTTGGGTACGGGTTTGATTATAAAAAGTGGATTGATTGGGAATCAAATTCTAAACCCACAATGTTAGGTGGGTATGGGAAAACCCCTGTTTTTGGGTATCATTCGATCATTTAAAACCCATATTAACTAACCCATCACCCTCAATCTATCCCATTCCCAAAACCCTCAATCCAAACACACCCTAAGGTTATATTTCACAAAACTATCAATATTATCAAGCGATAGTAGTTGTTTGGGTTATATAAGTGTGTGGTAACATAGAGTCCATACTCTTGTTTTATTGAAGTTTCTAATAGAAGGCTTGCGAGAGTCTCAAGTTCAATTCTTTCTAGGTGTAAAAACTCTAAAGTGGTCACGCCAAACCCCGTGAATTAGTTAGCCAAAATGTCAGAAACCGTCGTTACCCCGTAGAGTTATTGTTGTATTTATAAAGTGCAATTATATAAAGTGGAAAATGGGGTAAAAGCTAAACGCTATAGGAGCCCGTTTAAACAAAATCTAATCTTTCGCGACTAAATTAATTCCACGTATCATATCAACAACAATTCAATAAACTCATACACAATATAAAAAGTCAAAATCAAATCAAAAAAAGTCAAAATCAAATAAAAAAAAGTCAAAATCAAAGAAAGTCAACCCACCTGGTGGATGATTCATAGCTCCTGGTGGCTGAGGATAACCACCATTAGGGGGCGGCGGCGCATACATCCTCATGGGATGCTGACCTGGCATCATGACCACACCAGGCGGCTGCATCTGAAAGGTGGGGTTAAAGAAATTGTAACAATATTCCGATAGCAGCTTCCGTTAAAGAAATTGTAGCATCTCAGGCCCCTATAAGTTTTGCACCTTCTAACGGACTAAATGACTAATACACTTGTCAACCAATCATATCATACTCTTCTACTACATACTCATTTGATAAGTGAGCCAAATTTGCTTACCCACAAATATAAAGTGGCAATTTGTGACTTTAGGCAAATTTTTAAAAGAGCCCCCTCTTTTTATTTTATTTTTTAAAAGCATATATTTGTCATTTAAAAGTTAAATAGGCATAAACGTACACATATTTTCTATCAGTTGGAGAACACTATAATTATTTTTAAAGAAAAACTTATAGATATAATATATTTATTTTTTAAATATAAATGAGTTGTTACGTTTGAGGAATTTTTTTCGTCATTTTTGGTCTTTTCTAAAGCGATTCGTATAACATGCGCCCGTTTGGCCCGTGTCCGTTTAGCCCGTAGCCCGTGCCCGCCCGTTTTGCAACCTCTAGATTTAATTGTGAGGATTAACATAAGATTTAATATGTCAACCTAAGTCAATTTTTTTACTTTTCTTATCTTTTTGTCTTTCTTATTTATTCATTTTTTTTTTTTTTTAATTCACGCTTTTTTTCGTTCACATTGTTTTAATTCACGTATTTTTTTTCTTCGTTTTCATACACTTTTTTCTTGCGTTTTCGCCCGTTTTCGTCCATTTTCGTTCGTTTTCTTTCGTTTTCGTCCATTTTTCATATGTTTTCGTCTCTTTTCAGACGTGTGTTTACGCTTTCATACGTTTTCGTCCGTTTTCTTATGTTTTCGTCCATTTTTCATGCGTTTCGGCCGTTTTTGACGTTTTCATACGTTTCTGAATATCTGAATATCACAGGTGATATTTTATGAGATTCAGAATTTCACAAGTGATTTTCTGAATATCACAAATGATATTCAGAATATCACAAGTGATTTTCTAATATCACAAGTGACTTTCAACTAATGTTTTGTAATATGACAATCACAAGTTATATTCATAAAATCACAAGTGATATTCTGAATAACACTGCATATCACTTGTGATATTCATAAACATATGAAAACAGATGAAAACTAAGGGCGTGCTTGGTTAGGGGTTAAGGGGGGGTGGGGAATGGGTAAAGTATTCAAAAGGGCCCACATCACAAATAAATTGATGCTTGGTTGGGGAGGGGTAAGGGTTTGATTACCCCGTAGTGGGTAATGAACCATTATAGAGTAAATTGGGGGGTAAGGTATTGATTACCCACCTCACTCATTCCTTTGCATTCCTTTCCCTTTCCCTTTCCCTTTTCCTTTCCCCACTTTAAACCAAGCGGACCCTAAGAAAACAGACGAAAACGTAAGAATACGTATGTAAACGGACGAAAACGTATGAAATCGTAAAAACACGTATGAAAACGGATGAAAAAAATATGAAAATGGACGAATACGAAAGAAAACGGATGAAAACGAATGAAAATGTATGAAACAGACGAAAACTGGCGAAAATGGAGGAAAATGTATGAAAACGAACGAAAATAGAAGAAAACGTATGAAAAAAGACTAAAACGTATGAAAGCGAAGGAAAAAAACGTGAATTAAAAAAAATTGACTTAGGTTGACATATTAAATCTTAGGTTAATCCCTATCATTAAATCAAACTTGATGGATGGTGGAGATTTGTCCATTGGTAAGCACTAAATAAGAGTAACATTTGAACTTTTCTCTTGATAAGTTAAACTAAGAAAGATATAATTATTTGTAACATCCAAAAAAAAGAGAGAATAATATGAATGAAATGACAAGTGTTTATCTATGCTACATATCTATACTACATATAATAGAAAAACGGTCAAAGTTGAAAAGTTGAATTGTTAAAATTGGTCAAATGAAAGAGAAAAGCATAGTGTAATTAATACTCTTATTAAAACACCTCATTACTTAAAGGTACAATAATTTATTCACATTGTACAACCAATTAAAAGCACATCTACCATATTAAAAACAACCAATTAAAACATCCCTTACTAAAAAGTACAATAAAATTTTCATAACGTACAATTTAAAGAATTGTTATTATATTTTTAAACACATTAATTAATGATATTTTTAAAACACCATAAAATGAAAAGTACATGTTATTATACACATTATGTAAATTAATAAAACGCACAAAACTTCATACAAGCTAAGTTGATTACATATAGTTTTGAAAACCAGACCGGGCAGGACCAACGTGTTCAACCAGGAACCGGTGTCACCACCGGTTTTCGGCTAACCAATTAAAGCCATCCGAAAACGAATCACATAGGATCCGTTTAAACCGATAGAAACTAGTGAATCGGGTCTCACCGATATCTTTTCACGTTCTATTTTGAACGTTATATGAAACACTTACTACAATATCGTATATCGTTAATTGTTTGCCGCTAGAAACCGATGCCGCTAGGCACGGGTACTCGTCTAGTAAAAGAAAAATGATCAAACTTTGAAAAGTGAAATGTTGAAAGTCAAAGGTAAAGGTAAGAGAAATGTATTGTATAATTAATACTTTTATTATACACCTCATTACTTAAAAGCATATCTACCAAATTAAAAACAACCAATTAATACACTCTTTACTAAAAAGTTCAATAAAACTTTCACAATGTACAATTTAAACAAGATACCACATAATCTAAAATATAAAATAATTAAACACACTAATTAATATTATTTTTAAAACACCATAAAATGAAAAGTACATGTTATTATACACATTATACAAATTAATAACACACACAAAGCTTCATACAAGCTAAGAAGTTGATGGTACATATAATTTTGAAAATCGGACCGGACCGACGTGTTCAACCGGGAACCGGTATCACCACCGGTTCGACTAACCAATGAAAGCCATCCAAAAATGAACCATAGAGGACCCGTTAAAATCGATACAAACTAGTGAATCAGGTTTCATCGAGATCTATTTCTCCGGTTAGTCTCACAGGGTACCCGACGCCGCAACGCGCGGGTACCCTGCTATACTATATATAAAGGAAAAAACAAAAAGTAAAAAGTGAAAAGTTGAAACTAAAAAAGGAAATGCTGAAAACATATATTTTAAAAGGAAGCTATTAATACATATCGAAAACCGGGTTGACCCGGGACGCTTCAAACCCGGTGGGTTGACCCGGTTTAATTTGACCCGTTTTTTACCCAACCCGTCGGGTTGACTCGGTTTAAATCGACTTGTTTTTCGACAGGAACGGTTCAACCGGTTGAACCACCCGGGTCGAACCGGGTTTCAAAACGTTATGTTTAATCCCAAAATATTCAAACTTTTATTATTTTTCGTTTATAACCCATAAACTTTTTTTTAAAAAAAACAAACGATCTGTCACTATAAAATCCTGTTGCTATGCACATGTACTCGTCTAGTTTACTTAAATAACAAACGACTTACATACTTGATATCTTGATTCTTTACCATCTTGTTCCCCTAAATATAGTAATTTCACATCTTACCTAAGTGAATAAATGTTTTTACCAACTCTTTAGTGTTGTTATTATTGACACTGACATGAAAATTACATGAAGATAAACATATTTGAGTTGATGATAAACATATCCGGGACCGAATAGGTTAGCCCGTATAATAAATGGGCCGTGTATGAGTTTAGTTATTTTTGAACAGGTCAAACCGTAAACCCGTTTAAATATATCAACTCCTAATAAATAAAAGATATATTCCCTTCATTTCAAAATAATTGTGTCTCGTCAAAAAATACAAAGTTTAAGAAAACCATAATTACTACTGCTTTCTTTCTCTTACCTCTTATTATAATATCAGTTTTACCCTTAGTAATTAATTAATGTATTCTTTAAAGTTTGTAATACTAATTTCAACAAAGGGTAATATGGTTAGGGATGACACCCGTGGGCGATGGACATGGGTACCTCTAACCCATCACCCACACACGTGATTTTTTCTCACCCATATCCTACCCATCCCTCACCAGTGGGTACATTTAATTTTTTACCCATGCCCATGCCCGTGGGTATTTGTTGCCCATGGGATAGTGACCGAAACTTCAAGCGAGAAGCCGGGAAGGAGTATTTGAGTGTTGATGATTAGAACCGAGATATATCATGTATATATCTTTGATGATTTGATCTTTTATACCTTTTTATCTTGTAACTCAAATAAACTGTTAGCTTACCGTGTTTTCTAGAGAGGTGTAGTTACTAAATATATACCTAGAACCTCACAAATCTTTAAGAAGTATATTAAATTTTATTTTAACACAAATGGATTTATGGGTACACCCACGGGTATTTTGCTAGGTAAACTAGTGGGTATTTAAATGGCCGTCATGAGTTTACCTGTGACGGGTATACATTACCCGTTACCCACCCACCAATGGGTAGATATTTTCACCCGCGAACTACCCGTGGGTAAGTTCTGACGGGGTTACCCACGCATTTACGTGAGGGTACCCGCATGGGTTTTTTCTCACCAATTGCCATCCCTAAATATAGTAAATTCAATAAAACTTGCCTATCTGTTTTTAGTAGTGGATAATTAATTTGGGACATCTAAAAAAATAAATGCAGACTATTAATTTGAGAAGGAGGGAGTACTAACTTTTTGTAAAGTAAAACTTTAATATAAGGGTGTTTATCGGGTTGTTCAGTTTATTCGGTTCGGTTAATTTGGTTAATTTTTTTGGGTAAAAACAAAAAGCAAACCAAACCAAATTAAAATTGGGTTAAATTGAACCGAATAATCGAAACCGAAACAAATAATCAAATTACATAAATTTAATTAATTATTTATTTAAGGGTGAAGTTCATAAATACGCAACATACTATATCCAAGTTACCAATGTAGGTAACGCACCTCATATTGTTGCATTGCAAGCAAATAACTTTCCAAATAATTGACAAGCATGTAATTTGTTAACCTTAGATTTCTAACCATGGTATAAAAATTGCACTGTTAGTCCTCAATAGATAATGTCAGTTAAAAAATTTGCGTTGTTGGTCCTTAATACATAACCTCAGTTAAATTACCACCACCACTACTCACCACCGCCACCCACTGCCACCACCAATCACCACCGCCACTCACACCACCACCCACTGCCACCACCACCACCAATCAGCATCGTCACTCACCACCAACACCCACCTCTGCCACCGCCACCACTCACCACCACCAATCACCGCCACCACTCACCGCCGCCACCCACTTCCACCACTACCCACCTACCCACCATCACCACCACCTACCACTACCACCAATCACCACCGCCATACCTCACCACCCATCACTGCCATCACCAATCACCACCACCACTCACCGCCGCCACCCACTTCCACTACCACTCACCACCACCAATCACCACCGCCGCCACCTACTACCACCACCGCTACCACCAATCACCACCGCCACTCACCACCACAACCCACCACCACCACTTAACTGATTGGTGGTGGTGGTGGTGGAAGTTGGTGGCGGTGGTGAGTGGTGGTGGTGGTGGTAAGTTAACTGAGGTTATGTATTAATGACCAACAACGCAAAATTTTTAACTGACATTATCTATTGAGGACTAACGGTGCAATTTTTATACCATGGTTAGAAATCTAAGGTTAACAAATTACATACTTGTCAATTATTTTGAAAGTTATTTGCTTGCAATGGAACAATATGAGGTGCGTTATCTACATTGGTAACTTGGATATAGTACTTTACGTATTTATGACCTCACCCTTTATTTAATTATATTTTGCGAAAAAAAATTCAAGCTTATAAAATATTATATTTATACTATGAAAGAATTTTAATCTTTTATAATATAAATATATAAAAAATATATATCAATTCGGTTTTTAGTTTGGTTCGGTTTTCATTTTACCAAAACTATAACTGAACAAAAAACTGAGTATTTAATTTCATTCGGTTCGTTTCTATTTTTCGATTTTTTTTATTGAAACCCAAATTCTGCACACACACACACACCAACTTTAATAACTTGAAAATTAGAGTCAAAATTGAAAACCTTTGAATATACTTTTTGGAAGCCCAAAATAAGAAAAACTGAGCGGGAATTCAGTGCAAGACTTTGAGCGGGAATGTAAGGTTTTGGCGGGAATACAAGTGTTTACAAATCTCGGGGCAGCCATGTATCCTCACAATATCCACTTTTCAATTCTATGATTCAACTTCTTTCACTATGCTATTGTTAATATTTGTTCATTTTAAGAAAAATATATAGCTGAAATAGCTTCTGACTTGAGTTGATATAATTTACATTAGTTTATTGCATTGTTTGGGTTTGATATGAATTTCTTGTTTGTGATGGATTTAGTGGTAGACATAGACGGAACTTGAACATTTTTTTTGGAGGGGCCGAATTTATTTTGGGAGGGCCGAATCGGAGATTTGTTTGTAACCTCAATTAAATTACCCCTAAAACCTATAATATTTACACCAGGTGCCGCAAATTTTGCCCCCCCCCCCCCCCCCCCCCCCCCCCCCCCCCGGGTCTCTATGAAGGTCCGCCCATGGTGGTAGAAGTGTTGGAGATGGTTTTGGTGGTTTGGGTTTCATGTTTTTCGGCCACGGTTTCCCTGTTTAAATTATATGTCACATCATGCTCACTCATCGGCAGTAAGCTTCTATTGGTTTTTGCTTATATAATATTGTACGTGATTCATTAAAAAGACAGTTTTGAATATGTAGAATGGCTTGCTGACCAAACCAAAAATCAATGTCATCGACAAATAAGTAAATTGGGATAAGGATTTCACTTGCAAAATAAGAAAAGAAACCCTGTAGTTGTTTTTTGAAAAAACGAACAAAAAGTGATGCCGAGCCCAACATTTTTTTTTTCTTTCAAACAGCATTACTTTGACATTTAAGGGGCATGCATTTTAAAATTTGAAGTAATATGTTGCTTGGCATTAACCATCTCCAAGGTGGCCTAGTGGTAATTTATATTTAAAGTAAAATCGGTAAACATACTTTTTTATTGTCTACACCAAATAATTCCATTTGTTCTCTCTATTCTTGATTTCACATCAAATAATTCTACTTTCTTGTTGGCAGCTATCGCGGTTCACCCTAACACCCTATCATTTGTAACTGGCGAGCGGATGGCATGTTATAATTTTGGGAACCATGGTTTAGAAGCGAAGCCTGGCTTCTCTATTTTAACCACCCATGATGCGTCGTGTAGTATTGAGTGTTGAAAGTTATACGGAATAATTGTTTTGCAGATTTGTGAACTCAAGAGCAGTGTGATGTCTCTGTGTGTAACAAGTACTAACAACATCATAGCAGGATGTTTTGATGGAACGGTATGCGAAATTGACACTCTAACTCTTAGGTACCCCCCTTTACCCAATACACTTTGACAAGAGGTTTATTTTATTTTTTTCAATCCTTTTATCTTCAGCGAATTAAAATCTCATGACTTGAAGAGTTCGGGCCAGAATGATAATCATGTGCTGGCAAGCTGTATGGACTCTACATTGCGGCTTTTGGACTTGTAAAACTTGCATTCTTTTCCATTCTATTTAGTTAGCTAAAAAGATTACTTTTATTGACTTTTCTTTACTTTGCTAGTGAAATATTACACGAATATAAAGGTCATCAATGTGAGGTAAGGACAGGCTCTTTCAGTAGAATTGAAAAATAGGCGGGCAGGATCATGAGTTGAAATGGGTATTTTTTTGGGTACATGCTGATGTAGTTAACTTTTGGGTTTTGTTGACCAGTCATCAAAAATCGATTGTGGTTTTTATAACCTAAGGAGCTATGTCGTTGGGGGCTCCGAAGATAGCAAAGTTTTCTTTTGGAACCCGGTGAATGCTCGGTTATCAACATCAAGTTCCTTCACTGCTCACGCATAAGTGTTAGAAGTGTTGGAGACGGTTTTGGTGGTTTGGGTTGGATGTTTTTCGGCCACGGTTTCTCTGTTTAAATTATATATTGTATGCTGGTACAATGCCTTTATTTTGATACCCTATCCTCGTGGTAGGGTGGAATGGACATCGTTACTCTTACCAGCAATTCCATGACGATCTAGATGGAAGTTTTTTCGTTGATAAGGAAATCCAATATTTATCCATTAGCCTCTCAATAGATACTCACTGAAAATACATTTCTAGATCCACTATTCGAATTCTATATTTTAGTTGTTTTCACTATCATTTTGTTGATGTTCAATTATTGCAAAATGTATTCTTGAAACAGGTTAATTTTATTTTGCTGGGTTTGGTATGGATTTCTTGTGTGATAGAAGTCTAGAGATGTTTCTGGTGGTTCAGGTTTGATGTTTTTTACCCGTGATTTCGCTATTTAAATTATACAAGGTAAGATGCCACTCCCGTGCGGCAAGTGCATTTCGCGTTCTTGTACACGAGTCTTGGTTAACACTGGAGCTGTTAACAAGAGTATGAGTTGTTGACTTCAAAACTGTCCAAATAAAGACTTCATTTGCGAATCATTTTTGAGTTTGTTACAGTATGATTTTAAGACTTGTTGGTTAGCATGCTTATGTTGTGGGTGCTCTTAGATTTCTGCAACATACAGAAAATGCATTAAGATGTGTTTTGGAAACATTGAATGTAGCTTTGTTTTGTATATTTTTCTTTGTTTTTTTATCCGGTTAAAAGGGTACGCTCGAGTTAGATAAGAACAAGAACTGGATTGGTGGTTAGATTGTAGCAAAAAGATCATCAGCTAAACATTAAAAAGTTACAGCTAACTGAAAAGCTTTCTTTAACATCGACTCAGACATAAATCAAAACAATTAACCACACTACCCATCAAACTTCGTTGGTTTTATCATCAAACCTCGTTTTTTACCTCTAAAATTCACGTCATCTGTCAATTGTACATGTAATGTGACATGTCGCACGATTATACCGTCATGCTCCACGTCATTTTCGCCCACTTACACAGCCACACAAGAAACATAAATCTACTTAACTACAAATTACAAAACTAACAAATCTATCATTATTAAAACCCTCTTCTTAAAGAACAAAACTTTTATATTGTAATATGAGTTCACAAACCCCCACATACATTTGAAGATCTTGATCTTCGTTAAGAACATGGTGATGTTCTTCATGTTCCTCAACCATTCATCATTTAAACCATACACCAGGTGTCAAATGGTTTGACCTGACCCGACACGAACTTGACCTGAACCCGAGAAGGCCTTATAGGGTCTGGTTGATTGGCGTCCAACTAGCTTATCGGGTTTATCGAGTCAACCCGATAAACCCGATAGCCTTATAGGGTCGGGTTGACCCGATAAACCCGATATGCTATAATGTCCCATTAACAAATCTATAATTTTTTAATGAATGCCACTTTATTATAGTCCATTGGTCACGATTCTTGAACAAATATATAAATTGGATCTTTGAACTTTGTTCTAGTTAGCATCAGTAGCTTAGTTGCTTTCTATATTTTATAAGCTGGTCAAATGGCTACTTAATATACCTTGAACTGCTCGTTTATTCGCGTTATATATTAGGATTTGGGAAATAAGATGTTGCGTTGGATGAGATTAGCATGTAACCCGTAACTCGATAGACCCAACCCAAATGACACCCCTACACCACTATATTTGATCAACTAAATCTTGCGGTGGTGGTGGAGTTAGGCGGCCAGTGGAGGTGGTGGGATGTGGAGATGGTGGTGGTTGGTGGTTAGAGAAGGTAGAGGTACAGTGTGGTGACGACAAAGGGAGCTCGGTGGCAGGGTGTAAAGATTACAGTAATAATATTTTATCGAACAAAATACATTAACACCCATTTCTAATAAGCTTAGGGGATGTCTTCTATCCCATTTGACCCATTTCATCTTTTTGCTCAATCCTTTCAGCTTACCAATTTAGGATCAGACATAATCAAAATCAATCCATTTAAAAGTAAACTCTAGCATGACTTCTATACTAACCTTTTTATAAGTTGTCCAATTTATTGGATACGAAAACAGTGTTGGAAATCAGCCTTCCTCACCCTCGGTCACACCACAAGAAACACACAACTGAACACAACATAAATATATCGACTCTCATCTGCTCGCAGGTTTTGCATTTTCTGTGTATTATATTAATATGGAAAACTGATCACATGTACAATATGAAACCTACTGCTATTTATAATAAAGCTAAACACAAAAGAACCATGCAACTTGCACCATTATTTCCTAGTAAACAGGAAACAACTAACTACACATGTAAATCCCACTTCATTTTATTCACCACTGACCCATCCTTCTTGATCCGTGACCCACATGTTGGGGGTTATTTCCCAGAACAGGGTTAAGACAATCAATGACAGTAGCAATACCACTAGGTGGTTACCGGATATCACTTGGAATCGTGTGATCACTTTCCAAAGTAAACTATTCGACCCTAATGCCTGGGTATCACGAATATCTACTTGGGATAAGACCAAATGCAGTTAGAGAATTAGGCACAATTCTATAACCCTTTCGCTAGTAAGTGTTTACGTTTTCTGTGTGTCCTTCATGCATGTTTAGATCTCCTATATATAGGAGGTTACTCTTGAGCTATTCCAATGGAATTATGAGTATTAATCGGCCCATTAATAGCCTTATAATTATCCCCATTATAGCCGTTAGTGGTTACATGACCAATTAAACGTGGTCATAAAGAAGTTGTAACTGCCATTTAGCAGTACTTTCCATAAGCAGTACTTTCCACTAGCAGTACTTTCACTTGCAGTGGAAGTACAACCTATCAGTGGAAACACTGCTTATCAGTACTTTTATAGCACTATCAGTGGATACACCACTTCAGTGGAAACACTGCCTATCAGTGGAAACACTGCTTATCAGTGGAAACCACAAGCAGTACTTTCCACAAGCAGTACTTTCACCAGTACTACCAATACAAACCACTATAAGAGTCAGGGTGTTCATGGACCTTATGGGTGTACACTCCGTACCTCCTAACCCATTACAAGGTGTGAACTAATCCCACAAGTGCACTAAATTTTCCAACAATCCTCCCCAAATTTAGCTCACTTCCTTTGCATGAAAAATAAACATCAAGCAAAACATGTGCATAAACGAAAATGTCCTGAGGATTGAATTTCCATCTTAGTAAATTACACGTTCAAATATTCGAGAATCAGGGTGTTCTAAGAATTGAACCCTTCAACCCATTTGAATACCTGAAGATAAAATACACACAAGCTTTCAAACACTTAACAGCTCCTGACACTATACAAGCCATGTGTCCATATCCAAATTCATAAATGTTGTAAAAGCTAAAAGTCCAAAGCTTCCTGAAGCGGCAAAACTTCAACATTTACATAAGTGGTTCCTCTTTAGTCATGCTCCTGCTAAGCACTTTTTCAAAGAAAATATAACCATTAAGAAGTAAAGACTTCATCCTCCTTTCAGCAGGTTCTGAGCACAACCTTGGGATGTAAATAAAACATGTGCTCCAGTCCACTGAATGTTCAGCTTTCCACATTGAACTCAGCTCCCAAGTTTCCTTAGGAGGGAGTTGGGTGTCCTAGCATTCAGTGACTAAGTTGGACTTAAACCCATCCCTTTAGCAGACTTTATAACCAAGTCTCTAGCCAGACCCTTCGTCAAGTGATCAGCTAAGTTCTGTTGAGATCTCACAAACTCTATAGATACCACCCCATTCATGATAAGCTCACGAATCATGCTATGCCTGACACCTAAGTGTCTAGACTTACCATTGTACATCTGGCTATAAGCCTTAGCCAATGTAGCTGCACTATCACACCGGATAGAAATAGGTGCTATAGGTTTAGGCCACAATGGAATCTCAAGAAGCAAGTTTTTCAACCATTCAGCTTCTTTACCAGCAGCTGCTAGAGCCACAAATTCAGATTCCATTGTTGAACTGGTGATGCAAGTTTGCTTCTTGGATGCCCAAGAAATTGCACCTCCACCAAGTAGGAATACCCAGCCACTGGTAGACGAATTGTCTTCAGTGTTACTGATCCAACTTGCATCAGTGTAACCTTCCAACACTGATGGGTAACCAGTATATGAGAGACTATAATCCATAGTTCTCTTCAAATACTTCAGTACCCTTTGAACTGCTTGCCAGTGATGAGCACTAGGATTACTAGTATACCTGCTCAATTTTCCCACTGCAAAACCAATATCAGGTCTTGTACAAGTCATGGCATACATCAGGCAGCCAATTACCCTAGAATACTCAAGTTGAGATACAGCCTTGCCATGATTAGGCATCAGCTTCTCACAAGTATCCATAGGTGTACTCACTGGAGTACAATCAAAGTAATTGAATTTCCTCAGTACCTTCTCAATATAATGAGACTGAGAGATAGAAATTCTATTACTTTCATGTTTAATCCTTATACCAAGGATAACATCAGCCTCCCCCATGTCTTTCATGGAGAACCTTGATGACAAAAATTCTTTTGTCAGGTCAACCTGATTTTGGTCAGTGCCAAAGATCAACATGTCATCAACATATAGACAAATGATGACTCCTTTACCAGATTCATCAAATTTGCTATATACACATTTGTCAGCTTGGTTAAGAACATAACCACTAGACAAAACCACTTCATCAAACTTTTGATGCCATTGCTTAGGTGCCTGTTTAAGTCTATAAAGAGACTTAATCAGTTTACACACCTTGTTTTCATTGCCTGGCATGATGAAGCCCTGAGGTTGGTTCATATAAACCTCCTCTTCCAATTCACCATTCAAGAAAGCTTTTTTCACATCCATCTGATGAATAACCAGATTGTGAATAGATGCCATAGCAATCAACAGTCTTATGGTACTGATACGAGCCACAGGGGCATAAGTATCAAAATAGTCTATTCCTGACTTTTGTTTAAAGCCCTGAATGACTAGTCTAGCCTTGAACTTTTCAATAGTTCCATCTACCTTCATTTTCCTTTTGAAAATCCATTTGCAACCCAGAGGTTTGCAACCAGGAGGTAGATCAACCAACACCCAAGTGTTGTTGCCCATGATGGAATCCATCTCATCATTGATTGCTTCTTTCCAGAAAGCAATGTCTTGGGACTTCATTGCTTCTTCAAATGTTTTGGGGTCATCCTCAACAATGAAGCAATAGGAGTATTGGTCTGAGACCTCATCCCTAGTACCTTCAACTAAGTATAGTTGAAACTCAGGTCCAAATGACTTTGGAGTCCTGACCCTTTTGCTCTTCCTGAGCACAGGTTCAGGTTGCTGAACCACAACCTTATTAGGGACCACTGATGGTTCATCAGGGACCTCTGATACACCAGTGTCATGAGTTCCATTAGGAATCCTCTGACTTGGTCTAGGGACTGATGAGAATCTATTCTCATCAAAATCTGCATCCCTTGATTCAATTATTGCGTTAACTGAAACATGTTCATTAGGTTCAATAACATAGAACCTAAAAGCCTTGGAATGCTCAGCATATCCAACAAAGATGCAGTCAATGCCTCTTTCACCCAAAGTCTTTTGCTTTGGATCAGGGAGTCTTACAACAGCCCTACAACCCCAAACCTTGAGATAGTTCAGGTTGGGTTTCCTTTTAGTCCAGAGTTCATAAGGGGTAACCTTGTTCCTTTTGTTGGGAACTCTATTTAGCAAATAGCAAGCTGTTAACATAGCTTTACCCCAGAACCCTTGACTCAGTCCTGAATAGGACAACATGGAATTAACCATCTCCTTCAGCACCCTGTTTTTCCTTTCAGAAATACCATTTTGCTGAGGAGTATAAGGGGCAGTCGTTTCATGGATTATTCCAACAGACTGAAAGTACTGAGTATCCATGTACTCACCTCCCCTATCAGTCCTTAATATTTTGATCAAAGACCCAAGTTGTAATTCAACTTCAGTTTTAAACACTTTGAATTTATCTAATGCTTCATCCTTGGTATGTAACAAATAGACATAACAAAATCTAGAAGCATCATCAATAAATGTCACAAAGTACTTCTTATTCCCCAAAGAAGGAGTGGCATGCAAATCACACAGGTCACTGTGAATAAGCTCCAAGATCTTAGTCTCACGACTAACACCCTGAAAGGGTTTCTTGGTTATCTTGGTCAACATGCAAGTTTTACACTTTTCAGTGTCCATGTCAAAAGCAGGGATTAAACCATCCCTAGACATATCTTGCATTCTCTTATAGTGAACATGACCAAGTCTAGCATGCCACAGGGTAGAATCAGTCTGATCATATGTGGTCACAAAAGCTGAAATAACACTGTCAGTGGTAATATTAAGCCTGAACATTTGATTACATAAATAACCAAAACCAATAAAAACACCACATTTAGAAAGAACAAATTTATCAGATTCAATAACTTGTTTATATCCATGATTATTCAAAACACTACTTGAAACCAAGTTCTTCCTGATATCAGGAACATGAATAACATTAAACAAAGTTACAATCTTTCCTGAACTAAACCTAAGATCTACACAACCACGACCATGCACCAAGGCTGTTGACTCATTTCCCATGTGAAGAATAGAACCATCATTCAGAGTCAACCCACCACGCAACATCATCATCCTGCACATAAAAAGATTCAGATACATATGTAACATAATAAATCTGAAAAGACTTATTAAACATATTCTGACCTTTCAGTGAGTTGGTTGAACCACCACTCCCTGAACCATTAGTGCCTGATCCATTGGCTTTACCACCAATTTTAACACCCTTGCAGTCCCTTTTAATGTGACCAGTCTTGCCACATTTCCAACAAGTAGGTGTTGCCTTCTTGTTAGGATCTGCCCTTGTATTATCATGAAATTTGCGTTTGCCTTTGTTGTCATTGTACCTGGTGGAGTTGTTATGCTCCACCATATTGACAACAGATGGTCCAGTAGCATTGATACTCTTTGGCTTGTCATTATCCTGCACTTTGAGAGATTCCTCAATGTGCAGATGACTGCCCAACTCAACAAGAGTTAACTCCTCCTTCATATGTTTCAAGGTATGCTTGAAATCTTTCCATGAAGGAGGGAGTTTGTCAATGACACAAGAGACTTTGATAGCCTCATCCATGTTCATTTGGTGTTGTGTAAACCTTCCAAGTATTCCAAGAAGTTCATTGTATTGTTCCATAACTGGTCTTGAATCAGTCATTTTGTAATTTGTGAAATTACAAACAAGGAACTTCTTACTTGATGCATCCTCAGCCATATATTTGGCATCCAAGGAATCCCATAGTTCTTTGGAAGATTCAAAGTTCTGATAAATATCAAACAGAGAATCAGACATACCATTGAGAATTAGACCTCTGCATATGTAGTCATCATTCTCCCATTTGCTCCTCCTTCTGATCTGCTCCACAATAGCATCATCCCCATCATCAGGAATAGGTGTAGTAAGCACATACACCACACTCATGCTTGACAGCAAGAAGTGCATCTTCTTCTGCCACCTCCTAAAGTCCACCCCTTCAAACTTGTCCAGCTTAGCAAAGTTTGAAGCCATGTGTTTCATTGCAGCAGTTGCCATTGATTATCACAAAATAGTTTACTTTGATTGTTGGGGGTTATTTCCCAGAACAGGGTTAAGACAATCAATGACAGTAGCAATACCACTAGGTGGTTACCGGATATCACTTGGAATCGTGTGATCACTTTCCAAAGTAAACTATTCGACCCTAATGCCTGGGTATCACGAATATCTACTTGGGATAAGACCAAATGCAGTTAGAGAATTAGGCACAATTCTATAACCCTTTCGCTAGTAAGTGTTTACGTTTTCTGTGTGTCCTTCATGCATGTTTAGATCTCCTATATATAGGAGGTTACTCTTGAGCTATTCCAATGGAATTATGAGTATTAATCGGCCCATTAATAGCCTTATAATTATCCCCATTATAGCCGTTAGTGGTTACATGACCAATTAAACGTGGTCATAAAGAAGTTGTAACTGCCATTTAGCAGTACTTTCCATAAGCAGTACTTTCCACTAGCAGTACTTTCACTTGCAGTGGAAGTACAACCTATCAGTGGAAACACTGCTTATCAGTACTTTTATAGCACTATCAGTGGATACACCACTTCAGTGGAAACACTGCCTATCAGTGGAAACACTGCTTATCAGTGGAAACCACAAGCAGTACTTTTCACAAGCAGTACTTTCACCAAGCAGTACTTTCACCAAGCAGTACTTTCACCAGTACTACCAATACAAACCACTATAAGAGTCAGGGTGTTCATAGACCTTATGGGTGTACACTCCGTACCTCCTAACCCATTACAAGGTGTGAACTAATCCCACAAGTGCACTAAATTTTCCAACACCACATATTGACCCGAACCATGACCCATCAAGATTAATAGTTTTGCATCCAAAAGCTTCTTATTATCTGGTGTCTTCACATTCTCTTTCTCTCTTGTTTCATCTCTGGATCGGTTAGTCTCCTCCTGGTCCCTATCTCGATGGCTCGATTTATCATGGGACCGTCTACTGCGTTCCCTTTCTGAATCGGGTCTCTCTCGCAGCAATTTTTCGGTTGAATAATCTATAGGAACCAAAGGTCGCATCTTTTTATCCTTTTGTGCATCCTCATCTTCCTCTTCGTGGAATAGAGAAGGGACTGTAGTTCTTTTTCCTGAGCCCACGAGACCAAATCCTAACTTTTTTTTTTTCCAACGGTGTTGTTTTGCCCTGTTTGTGTAAGCACACAGTTACCTGTTATGTGGAACCCAGGTGGTCGTTAATGAGTATAGATGCACACACAAGGCAAACATAATAATATCAGTAGACCCAAATATCTTGTCCTAAAAGTTTCGTTCACTGAGCTTATTTCATGTTCCTCGTAATTAAGACTAAATGAACGCTACAGTCTTCACACACACTTAGATTTCAAACGTAATATATAGCTTACATTGGCCTGTAGTACACCCCAGCAGTTGCTTTTGAAGCATGATATCTTATCGTAAGGGTTCATGTTTGTTCACTTTAGCAATCCATGATACATTAACATCATCAAGTATGTTGCAATTCTATGTCGTATATACACAGCGCAGGGAAATGGCCACCCATGGTGTTAGTGGCAATTTTATTAATAACTGGGACTAAAAACCATTGCCAAATACAAGTAAAGCATGGAATTACAATACTAAGTAGATGAAAAAAACACACAAAAAACATATACAACTACGCACGTGAAACCCTTCTCCATTTAGCCATGAACACTGCCACCTTGACATACGCCCAATCTTTCAAGCTATCTTGACACTGAAAAAAAGCATGTCACACACAGCGGTTAAGAAGTAAAGTGCCAACTACCATCCAAAACCCACTAGGAAAACCAGCGGCCCCTCCAATATAAAACCATCTCTTAAGTTCATCTATGGCTTCAGCATCACTCTTACTTTCACCAACTAAAATTATCTCTCCGGAACAATACTCAGTCAGGGGAGGTCCGCATAGTCCAGCATTTCCAATGTACCTTGATGGTTCAAAGGACTGGAGTTGAGTGCTTGATGGAATCCTCCCAGACAAGTTGTTATGCGACACATCAAGATCATTTAATAAATTCATCTGAGACATGCTTGATGGCAACCCTCCTGAGAACTTGTTTTCGGATAAATCCAAAGTCAGAAGTTCTTTCATTTGACCAATGTCTTTTGAAATCTCTCCAAGTAGAGCGTTGTGTGACAAGTTTAGTACTACTAATCCCTGCAGATTGGTAATCTCATGTGGGATTTGTCCTGTGAGACTGTTGCTTGATAAATCCATTGTCTTCACCAATCCCAGATTTCTACTAAACTCATTTACCTTTCCTTGCAATTCAATCAACAGTTGGTCAATATAGCTATAGTCAAAAAAGTAACCCGCGTTTCCCAAAGTAAAATTACTACGATAATGATGTAGATTTTGTTCCGTAAACAATCCTTTTTGAACCATGGAAGTAAGATTATGCACACACGACGGGATAGTTCCACGGAGATTGTTAATTGACAAGTCTAAGATTTGAAGACTTACTAATTGACATATTTGTGAAGGGATGGCTCCGGAAAAGTTGTTTGCTTTTAAGCTAAGGGCATACAACCTTGGCAAATTTGTACCAATCCAAACAGGAATATTACCAATTAATTTGTTGAGCCCCAAGTCCAAAAGGCTTAACTTTGTGCAATTCTTTAAAGACAACGGCAGTTCTCCACAGAAGCTGTTGTTGTATAAACATAACGTCTCGAGTTGACCCAAACATCCTACATAGGGAGGAATATATCCTGATAGAGTGTTGTGGCCTAAATTAAGAACTCTTAGATGCGTCAAATTCTTCAAGCATACCAGTAGTTTCCCGGTCAACGAGTTACGCGAGAGATCAAGAAATTCAAAGTTTTCATAGATTTGGCACAAGAAAGAGATTCCTCCTTGGAATTTGTTTCTGGACAAATCTAAAATACTTATACCTGCCGGAAAAGTAGGTATTGGACCATAAAAGCTGTTGTAACTCAAATCTACATTTTCAAGGTCTTGACTTGATAATGATTCCGGTAATATCCCACTTATATTGTTGAAAGAGATATTCAAGTACCTCAATTGAGAAGGGCGCCATTGGTTCCAGAACTCTGTAGGAATTGTGTCTGAAATGCTATTGTTGGAAATATCAAGATGCCTAAGTTTTGTGAAATATATGATTGTGAACTTATTGATATGAATGGTGCATATTTTGATGGAATAAGTCGCCTCATTGGTTCAAAGGTTAGCAATTTCCACTACAATTTAGTTGATGTGTTTGTTTTACGATTTCACACTTCACATATTAGCCACTAATAATATGATTTTAACTATTTTTTTTAGGTTAACAACTTGCACCATTACCGGGTTGATGTACTTTACTCGGTTATTGATATGCAACTTCAAGAGCTTAATCATCGTTTTAATGAGGTGAACACGAGACTACTTATTTGTATGTCCTCTTTGTGCCCAACTAAGTCATTTGAAGCATTTAAAGTCGACGATCTAATAGAATTGGCTACTTTTTATCCGGAAGAGTTTCCAACACCTTATGATTCACTTGAATTAGAACTTAAACGGTATATTGTAGATGTAAGTGGAGATAAAGAGTTTGCTACCTTGAAAGATATTAAAGATCTATGCAAGAAGATGGTTGAAACAAAGAAAAATGAAATCTACCCAAATGTATATCTTCTCATCAAATTAGTATTGATTTTGCCGGTTGCAACTTCAACTGTGGAGCGTGTATTTTCGGCAATGAAGCTGATTAAGAGTAATCTACGTAATAAGATGGGGGATGACTTTATGCACGATTGTTTAGTGTCGTATGTTGAAAAGGATATATTAGAAGGTATTAATGATACAATCATTGCTGGTTTTCAAGCTATGAAATCTAGGAAGATGCAATTGAAACTGAAAAATGTGTAATCGCATTAACTATTATGTTATAATCTATGTTTATTGTTTTTTTTTCATTATCGCATCTTGTTAAATTGGATCCGACCCGACCCGACCCGAAATTTTGACCGGTTGGGTTGGTTGACTCATCGCATTTTTCAACTTGACCAAATTAAGGAACCACCTTAGATTTCCGCCTAGGTCCGCCACTGAACTGAACACAACATAAATATATCGACTCTCATCTGCTCGCAAGTTTTGCATTTTCTGTGTATTATATTAATATCGAAAACTGATCACATGTACAATATGAAACCTACTGCTCATTGTAATAAAGCTATACACAAAAGAACCATGCAACGTGCATCATTATTTCCTAGTAAACAGGAAACAACTAACTACACATGTATTCTTTCATTTTATTCACCACTGACCCATCCTTCTTGATCCGTAACCCACATACTGACCCGAATCATGACCCATCAAGATTATCCTACAAACAGCTCATCCTTGGTTTTTGGAATGGTGTCAATTAATTGTTTTGCATCCAAAAGCTTCTTATTATCTGGTGTCTTCACATTCTCTTTCTCTCTTGTCTCATCTCTGGATCGGTTAGTCTCCTCCCGGTCCCTATCTCGATGGCTCGATTTATCATGGGACCGTCTACTGTGTTCCCTTTCTGAATCGGGTCTCTCTCACAGCCTGCAATTCTTCGGTTGTATAATCTATAGGAACCAAAGGTCGCATCTTTTTATCCTTTTGTGCATCCTCATCTTCCTCTTCATGGAATAGGGAAGGGGCTGTAGTTCTTTTTCCTGGGCCACGAGACCAAATCCCAACGTTTTTTTTTCAACGGTGTTGTTTTGCCTTGTTTGTGAAGCAGTCACAGACTCCATGACTGAGCCATCACCAGTCCCATTTTGCGTACAGATGCACACACAAGCCAAACATGATAATATCAGTAGACCCAAATATCTGGTCCTAAAAGTTCCGTTCACTGAGTTTATTTCATGTGCCTCGTAATTAAGACTAAATCAACGCTACAGTCTTCACACCACACTTAGATTTCAAACGTAATATATAGCTTACATTGGCCTGTAGTACACCCCAGCAGTTGCTTTTGAAGAATGATATCTTATCGTAAGGGTTCATGTTTGTTCACTTTAGCAATCCATGATACATTAACATCATCAAGTATGTTTCAATTCTATGTCGTATATAACACAGCGCAGGGAAATGGCCACCCATGGTGTTAGTGGCAATTTTATTAATAACTGGGACTAAAAACCTTGGCCAAATACAAGTGAAGCATGAAATTACAATACTAAGCAGATGAAAAAAACACACAAAAAACATATACAGCTACGCACGTGCAACCCTTCGCCATTTTGCCATGAACACCGCCACCTTAACATACACCCAATCTTTCAAGCTATCTTGACACTGAAAAAAAGCATGTCTCACTCGGCGGTTAAGAAGTAAAGTGCCAACTACCATCCAAAACCCAGTAGGAAAACCAGCGACCCCTCCAATATAAAACCATCTCTTAAGTTCATCTATGGTTTCGCCATCACTCTTACTTTCATCAAATACAGGTGTTACTTCAAGTTCTTTATCTCCGGGACAATACTTGGTCAGGGGAGGTCCGCATAGTCCAGCATTTCCAATGTACCTTGATGGTTCAAAGGACTGGAGTTGCGTGCTTGATGGAATCCTCCCGGACAAGTTATTATCTGACACATCAAGATAATTTAAAAAATTCATCTTAGACATGCTTGTTGGCAACCCTCCTGAGAAACTGTTTTTGGATAAATCCAAAATTTGAAGTTCTTTCATTTGACCAATATCTTTTGGAATCTCTCCAAGTAGAGCGTTGCGTGACAAGTTTAGTAATACTAATCCCTGCAGATTGGTAATCTCATATGGGATTTGTCCTGTGAGACTGTTGCTTGATAAATCAATTGTCTTAACAAATCCCAGATTTCTACTAAACTCATTTACCTTTCCTTGCCATTCAATCAACAGATTGTCAATATAGCTATCGCCAACAGAGTAACCACTGTCATTAAGATTAACAATACTACTATAATGATGTTGATTCTGTACCGTAAACAATCCTTCTTGAACCATGAAAGTGAGATTATGTACACACGATGGGATTGTTCCATGGAGATTGTTAAATGACAAGTCTAAGATTTGAAGACTTACTAATCGACATATCTCTGAAGGGATGGCTCCAGAAAAGTTGTTTGCTTTTAGGCTAAGCGCATACAACCTTGACAAGCTTTCACCAATCCAAACAGGAATATTACCACTTAATTTGTTGGCCCCGAAGTCCAAAAATCTTAACTTGGTGCAATTCTTCAAAGAAAATGGCAATTCTCCAAAGAAGCTGTTGTTGAATAGACTTAACGTCTCGAGTTGACCCAAATGTCCTACATAGGGAGGAATATGTCCTGATAGAGTATTGTGGCCTAAATTAAGAACTCTTAGATACGTCAAATTCTTCAAGCCGTCTGGAAGTTTCCCGGTCAATGAGTTATGTGACAGATCTAAAAAACTTATATGTGCCGGAAAAGTAGGTATTGGACCATAAAAGCTGTTGTAACTCAAATCAACCTTTTCAAGGTCAGGACTTGATAATGACTCTGGTAGTGTTCCACTTATGTTGCTGAAAGAGAGATCCAAATACCTCAATTGAGAAGGACGCCATTGGTTCCAGTACTCTGTAGGAATTGTGTCTGAAATGCTATTGTTGGAAAGATCAAGATGCCAAAGTTTTTTCATTTTTTGTATCGATTTGGGGAAACGAGGTAAATTGATGAGTTGAGATTGTTGTTATCGAGATAAAGGATCTGAATAGATGAAGAAGAGTTGACATCTGAAGAATATGGATGCATGCCTTTTGAGAGGTCACATCTGCCTAAGCTTAAACTTGATAGGTTTTGGAGACCTATCATTACATTTACCCACTTATTTGCTTTGGCCAGAGAAGTTCCGTCCATATCAAGGTCACTTAAAGAAGATAGAGAAGACAACCAATCTAAGTTTTCTATTGTACAACTATCGAGGGAATAAAGTGAAAGAGTTAGCAAATTGGTGAGGTTTCCAAATTCTGGAGGAATGGTTCCAGAGAAAGAGTTATCGTCTAGGTAAAGCCTTGTTAATTTGGTCAATGAACCAATGGATCTTGGAATGGTTCCACTAAAATTATTCCAACCAAGGTCAATGGCTGTTAAATTGGTCATGTTACCAAAGGACTCGGGAATGGTTCCACTAAAATTATTGTTATCTAGGTAAAGCTTTGTTAAATTTGTCAAATAACCAATGGACAAGGGAATGGTTCCAACCAATTGATTCCCTTCAAGGTTTAGATAAGTTAAAGCGGTCAAGGAACCAATGGACTTGGGAAAGGTGCCAGTAAACTGATTAAAAGAAAGGTCAAGAGAAATTAACTGGGTCATGTTACCAATGGACATGGGAATGGTGCCAGTAAACTCATTTTCAGAAAGGTCGAGAAAAGTTAACTGGGTCATGTTACCAATGGACATGGGAATGGTGCCAGTAAACTCATAAAGGTCAAGAAAAGTTAATTGGGTCATGTTACCAATGGACATGGGAATGGTGCCAGTAAACTCATTTCCAGAAAGGTCAAGAAAAGTTAACTGGGTCATGTTACCAATGGACATGGGAATGGTGCCAGTAAACTCATTTACAGAAAGGGTGAGAGATTTTAATTGCGTCATCTTACCAATGAACATGGGAATGGTTCCAATAAAACGATTATAAGAAAGTTCAAGATAAGATAAATGAGTAATGGAGCCAATGAACGGGGGTATCGTTCCATGGAAAGAACAGTGGGACAGATCTAGATTATTCAAGTAGGTTAAGTTAAGCAATGAAGGGCTAATCTCACCTCCAACACCACCTGTATGATAGTCGCACAAGTCAAGCATTGTGACGTGACCTGTTTGGTTGTCGCACGTGACTCCACTCCATTTACAACAGTCTTCTTCTTCTTCTTCGGGTCTCCATATAGAGAGCAGGTCGTCGGGGTCTAGAAGGCGAGCTTTGAAACCAAGAAGAGTTTCTCTCTCATTATCGATGCACGTATTAGTAGCCCCTCCTGCTGCTACAACCAGTTTGTGGCCAAGGGAAGTGGCTGTCGTGGTATTAAACCATAGTAGAACAAGTGAAAAAATAAACAAAACAAGAGTTTGCATAACGTAAAAGCAAATATTTTCTCTTATAATGTATATATGCTGTATATAATTTGTATTGATTGATCATGATGCTATTTTATCTGATAAATCAACATATATATATAGACTTTGAAAAAGAATAATGTGTGGTGTAGAAAAGGGATGATACTCATGGAAAAAAGATCAAAGTTTCAAACTAGACGTCTAAAGACTCTAACGTGATATCTTTTGGTCCTCCAATTGTTATGTGATACTCCCCCCGTCCCATATTAACTGTCCACTTTGATTTTTCAAAGTCTTTCATTTCCAACTTTGACTTTAAATATTTTTAATTGTATTATATAATACTTGATCTAAAATATATGAATAGATTGAGTTTTAAATGTATCTTTCATTGGTATAATTTTTATTAAATATTATATAACACAAACAAAAATATTTAAGGTCAAAGTTGAGAAAGAAAGACTTGAAAAGTCAAAACAGGACAATTAATATGAGACGGAGGTAGTATATATTTGTGTGGTGTAGATATTCATGGAAAAAGATTGAAGTCCCAAACTATACGTCTAAAGACTTTAAAGTCTTTTCAATTTGTACTTATTGCATGTGTATCCAACATGTGATATCTTTTGATCCTCGAATTGCTATGTGACATAAATATGAATATAAGAGAGCTAGGAGTGTGTTATACACACTGCCACATTAACTTTTATTCTATAACATTCATATAACACAACCAAAAAGGCACTTTCTCTAATAATTCCTATAACACACAACCAAAAGCCTCACTCACTCCACTTTTACCTTCAATAAAGAAGGGAAAAACCCCGATAACTTCCGTTCTATATATGGCGATGGTGCTATAACGCAAGAGGACCGGTGGAGCTAAAACACACATGGCGCCGCTATAGGAAACAAAAAAGCTATAACGCAGCCGCAGGATGCTATAACCAATGCAACGTGCTCTCTAGATACTAACCAAATAAATGAACCCAAATAAAGTAACCCATGCATAAGGTAACAAGCTACATAACGTGATATAAAGGACACCTATATAAAATACATATAGTTCCGAGAATGATATATTGATCCATCTATAAATTAACTCAACAAATTCTAAAATTTTCGACTGTGTTGATTTAGTAAACTTTAAAGAATAATTCAATTACTACGTACACACGTAAGAGTCTCGATAAAAATGGCCAAAAAAAGCTTAAGTAAATTCAAAATAAATTCCCACAAATATACAAATTACTAACTTGCTGACTCGTGAACATCACATGATAAAAAGGTAAAAAATTTAACTAATCGAAAATATACCAAAAAACCACTGTTAATCAATCTAGTAGGCAGAGATTCATGAGTAAAATATATATGTTTTGGCGAAGTTGTATAATGATATAATTATAAGGCAACAAAAAGGTACTATTAGAAATTGAACTTATATTTTATAATGAATAAAGGATGTTAATGACGTTAATCGAAATAATACTGAAACGGTGAGTTGAAGAGCGTATTTGTTGATGCATAGTTGTTTATATTTTTGTGGTGAGAGTTGTTATAAATTTTAGGATTGTTTAGGTCATATTAATTGATACCTTCTAATAAGTATAGTTGTTAATAAGTAAGCACATTACTCGTGTAAAGCAGCGGGGACGAATAATACCTTTAGTTAGGGCTAATCCTTTTGTCTTTTTGTGGATTGCGTTTTTCAGTGATTGATAATAACTTTGGTGGTCGTGGGCTTGCAGTGAGAGATTGTGAAGAAGTTAAAATGTCATATTATTATGTGTAAAGTATAAAGAATTAAAGTTAAAGCTCCCAAGTTAATGTTAGGATACTTGTGACTCCTTAAAACTTGTATTTATTAGACATCCTTTCTATTTCATGATATTTAATTTTGAGTTTGAAAATATCTTATTGCTTTGACTTTTTTTTATTTTTTTTAATTATGCATGCTTTGAAGTTTGACTAATTGCTACTGAAAAAGTCTCGACTTTTGAAAAAGCCATAGCTTAATTGCTACTACAGATTTTCAATATTTGAAAAAGTCATAAAAATTAAATGATGATGCTATATATGTCCAACAATTTAAAGTGGATGGTCCTAAATTGTTTTCTTATTTTTTTTTTTCAATTGAAAAAGCCATAGCTTAACTAATTGCTATTACATATTTTCAATATTTGAAAAAGTCATAGAAATTAAGTGATGATGCTATATATGTCCAACAATTTAAAGTGGATGGTCCTAATTTTTTTTTTTTTTTTTTTTTTTTTTCAAAAGTGCAAAATAATTGTCCTATTTTGTGGAAAATATGATGAAGACTAAAGTTAATGGTCTCAAATAGACGTTAGGAAACTCTTACGAACTTGTATTTATGACACATCATTTTCTATCTTCTGATAGGTTTTTAGGAGATAGGAAATTTCTTGTTGCTTTGAACTAGCTTTTAAAATTCTGCATATGCGGGATTGTTAAATAAAATTATTTTATAAAATTATGTAAAATCTTTATACTTATATAGTTCTAATACCCATGCATGGTCGGTTTTTTACATAAACTTTTTATTATTTATTTATATCGATTAATATTTTATATAGATTTTTGTTAAACGTACAATTTGATGTTGTTTAACTAATGTGATGTTCAGGTTTATGTTATTTAAATTTAACTATCGATATCATATTATAAACATTATGCATGTTTAATAGCATATAATGACCCTTGAAAAACTATGCGGCGTTGCTATATTTATTTTTCACATGATAGTAACTTATGAAGTCGTGCCTTCATTTTGATGTTGATATTTTTGTTGATATAATTGTAGCCATATTTAACTTTTAAACCCGTATACATGCGTGTTAAACTTTTAAAGAAGAATAAAATGACTCATTATTTAAAAATATATATATATACTTTTTTAGATATCCTTACACACACTCATAAAGAGAAACAATATGAATCATTCGTACATGTACAATCTCGTGTATTCATTTATATCACAGTATTTCATGTTTTCATTTTAATATTTATAATTTTGTGCATATACATTAATTTAATATTTATCATGAAATGGGGCAGGAGCAAAATGTATGATAGAAAGATGCTTGAGGCACAATCGAACTCTCATTATTCATGTATAAAACATGGATCAAGTGCCATAGCTTGCGTATAAAGTGTATCTTTGCAAACTACGCCTCAGTGCATCCATTAAGGGCGCCTCGGCAAAACCCCTACAAATATTTAGCACATCCTCAAATCAGCAAAAACATGCACATACACGCTAAAAACATGCAACTCGTTCCATAACAAGCTAATTATCTCTTTAAGCTTACTGTAATCTACCACTTAGAAGTTATTGCATATTCGCACTACCATATGGGAATCGACATGCAATTACTTCCAAGCAACCCAGAGTCATTATCATTCCTACCAGTAAGTTATGAACAGATACAGAATTAGAGACAAAACTTCACTTGGGACTACAGGATGAGTGAAATAATTTCTGCGGATACATGACACTCGCTCAAAGATCTTAGAACAAATTATTCAGAAGACGATGTTGGCGATATGTCAGCTAAATTGATCTTTAGATTTGACTTTTTAACAAACTTGTCTAAAAAACTGTTACTGAAAAGAAATGTACTAATGCTACAACAAAAGACGATAATACCACAATGTTGACAACAAGGAGAGCGTTTAAGCCTTGGCTCTTCCTGCAAGACCAGTCTCCACTTTCTTGACTTAAAAAATGAGCATTCTCCACATCTTTAACACAAACATTTCAGCTTCACCGTCCAAAATAGACTGAAGCCGCTCTAACATCTCATTTGCTGTCACGTGTTCTTGAGTGCTTGACACAATATAATCTACTAATGTTGTCTCTTCCTCACCCATATCTCGGTTATTATGGTCTCATCCGTTCATGCAATCCATTCTGTATAAAGTCAAGATATATGTTAAAATGAAAACGAAAAAAGAAACACTAATTTTAATATATGTACACTACCTAAGATCATTGCATATTCCCATACGAAATCCTTACCTTATTATAAACATATCTGATCCTTAAATAATATTAATCTAACAAAATACCTATGAGAACTCGTGAAGCATACACAACATTTCTAAAACAATACAATAAATGTAAAAAATAAATAATAATAATTAAAAAAAAAAAAAAAAAAAAAAAAAAACAATTATTATGCAATGTCAGACACATATGTCAACAAGAAAGAACTCTAGTAATTCCTTCTTTCTTTTATCGGGAGAAAAATATTTCACAAATTGTGTTTAAGAATACCTAGTGGCTATTACTCGTGTAAGTATCCAAACTAATCAAAAGATGCCATATTTAACTATTAGTAATTTCGCAGTTAGACTATCTCCCCCTAAGAAACAAAGAGTAAGTTTAAGAATACCAAAAGTTATCACTAATCGTAATACTTATATAATAGAATCATAAAACTGTGTTTGTGTGTCTAAATGCGTACAACTAGGTTCGCCATTTTACAAAATATTCAACATTCATTAATAATACACAGAACAAGACTTGGCAATTAAGCAAGCAAGAGTGGAAAATGGGCGAGTAGGAATTTGGAAACAAGTCAAACAGGTAGCTTTTTTGTGTGTTAGATCAAGTAGGGGACCCACTAACGCTCCTTTCATAAAACAACTTTCAATTTTATATGTTGCCAGTGCGGTAAATATGAGTACAAAAACCTATATTACTAACAAAAACATTTAACTTCAATTTACATAGAGATTTTAACTTAGGATGGCTTCTATCCCATTTCATCTTTTTGCTCAATCCTTTCAGCTTTACCAATTTGGGACCAGACATAATCGAATCAATCGATTTATAAGTAAACTATAAAGCAAGAATTCTATACTAACCTTGTCATAAGTTGCCCAATTTATTGGATAAGAAAACAGCTCGTCCTTGGTTTTTGGAATGGTGTCAATTAACTGTTTTGAATCCAAAAGCTTCTTATTATCTGGTGTCTTCACATTCTCTTTCTCTCTTGTTTTATCTCTGGATCGGTTAGTCTCCTCCCGGTCCCTATCTCGATGGCTTGATTTATCATGGGACCGTCTACTGCGTTCCCTTTCTGAATCAGGTCTCTCTTCTTTTGTATTTGCATGTCCAATTCGTTTTGAAAATTCAGCAGCTGCAGCCAAATTAGAAGATGGTGCAAGCGGAGTAGTTTCTCTCAAAGCCTGTAATTCTTCGGTTGAATAATCTATAGGAAACAAAGGTCGCATCTTTTTATCCTTTTGTGCATCCTCATCTTCCTCTTCGTGGAATAGAGAAGGGACAGTAGTTCTTTTTCCCGAACCCACAAGACCAAATCCTAACTTTTTGGTTCCAAAGGTGTTGTTTTGTCCTGTCTGTGAAGCAGTTGCAGACTCCATGACTGAGTCGTCACCAGTCCCATTTTCTGTACTCCTGTTACCTGTTATACGGAACCCCGGTGGTGGTTAATAATACAGATGAACAAACAAGCCCAAACATGAGACTATCCCTAGGACCTATTAAGCCCGAATATTTGATCCTAAAGTCCGTTCACTTATGCACAGCACGTAAAACTGTTTTTCCATGTGATATTTCTTATGAAAGACAAAAACTCACTCACATATTATGCATCACCCCACCTTTTGGTTGATGGGCCAATCACATACCAAAGGCCTTTGGTGTTTTCCATATAATATTAAACGTAGTTTTCTGATATATAAATCTTTTTAAATTATACCATTACATATACTATATTTTAATGCTTCAAAAGAATGATCTAAGGTGCTTTTCGAAAACAGGGTATTTTCATTCTTCAAAGGATTAGAAATGTTCAATGCTCATTTTTCAAATATTTAGTAAATCTTGTTTTAACTTAATAATTAATTGCGAGTATAACTTATAACCCAATATTTAATAAAATGTGATATGTCATTCTAACTAAAAGTAAAAAAACAGGAAGTAAAAAGATCTAGGACCAGGACTGGTTTTAACTGGTTGACTAGGTCAGACCTTCATACAAAAATAGAAACGTAAAGAAAAAAAATCTAGTTGAATAGAAAAACTTACCGTTTTCGTCTGCATCTGCCATTTCAATATCAGTGGTCGGGTGGTCAGAAGCCTTATTTCTGATTTCCGCCAAGCTTCCATCAATTAACATAGCACTGTCCAGTTCCATTAGTTGTAGTACTAGATAAAAGCTCCAAGGCATGTTTTTGTTGTTCTTTCTGCTGCTTCCTTTCCTCTTCGCCTTTCTTCAACTAAGCTTGTATCATATAAATTTCTCGCGTCATTTAATCTTATGTAACTAATTCCAGGATAGATTATAACATAAGACCATCTAATAATTAGTTTATAACATCTGGATATTAGGTGTTTTCACCAGAAACCAGTTACCAACATACTTATTTCTTGTTCATCACTTATCAGTTTTAAAAAGTAAGATCATTTTCACACTAAGATGGAGCATATTAATCGTATGCTAAGACTTTAGTGGTGTGTAGTTATAAAACTGTAAGCAAAATTAGATCGAGTCACTATTATCTAGAGTATGTAACAGAACACGAAACTGAGTACATGTTTAGTGGAAGCAACATGTGGTCCTTGTTATAGCAATGGATCAAACAAGAACTATAGCCAATACTAATGAAGATGGATTTCATGAGAGCTGGAAACAAACCTCACCATCAATAACATTTTCTTTTATGTTTGGCGCAATTAAATCGTTGAACAACTATTTCATACTTTAGTTTAAATACATAATGATTATCTAATTATATTATTTTTATTGCAATACATATCAGAACACTCTTTGTATAAAGCTACTTCAAAGTCTTGTATTTTAGATAACTGATAAAATTGATTGATGCAATATGTCTAGTCAATTTGAATTAGATGGTCCCAAATTATTGTTTTATTTATTCATGGTTCAATAATCAAAAAAATAAATTTGTCCTGTTTTGTGAAAAATGATGAAGAAATAAAGTTAAGAATCCCACATTAGAAGTTAGAAGACTTAAAAAGTCTTTAAAACTTGTAGTTATCAAACATCTTTTCTATCATGTGATACTTTTCCTCCTCAATACGTGTGATATATATCAAAAGTAAGCTAGTGGGCCCAAATGCCAAACCAAAACCAAGACTAAAAGATGAAGACTTTAAGTAGTCATTCACAAAAACACATTTGCAAACACAGATGCACACACATTTTCATCACAATTTACTCATTCCCGTGCTTGCGAAAACACAAACCGTGGTAATCAGAAACTCTAAAACGCTGAAGTAATGTACTCTGTTTCATTTTATAATTGTTCATCTCTCCTTGATAATTCGATCAACTTTAATCTATTACACTAGTGTCTAAATTAAAACAGCAAGTGCATGCTTCTGCACGGTAGTTCTGAATGAAACGTATTAATGTCTTGACAATGATACCTTAAGTGTACTCTTTGAAAATATAATAAAATTTTCCATATCATCTTTCACTATGCACTATGCAACTTAGAAAACTTTCTTAGAAAAATGGAGTGGCGGTCACTGGTGACTGGTTTTAAGAGACCAACTATATGAGTTTGCCAGATTTGGTTGTGGATGCTAAATATTAATCCATCAAAAGATTATATAAGATATGCTAAATTTGACCCGAAACCATTTTAACCTGCTACACAACCCAACCCATCAAGCCACCACTATTAATATGTATGTCAAAAAATTAACTTTTGAGAAAATAGAAGTATGGAACAAGCGAGATATAGGAAAATGAAGTATATTAACTATGAAGAAGAAAACTCACAGTTAAAGGTTCCTTGATATCAAGCATACCAATATTATTTACCAACAAGTCACCATATTCTCCAATGCACCATACTCCTACCCTAACAACTGCTTCTTGTTTGAAAACAGTTAAAACATTAAAAATCGATAACATGTGGATATAGGGAATAAAACTTAAAATTAAAGTCGAAATTTGACCAGATAATTTTTGGCTTATTAAGAAGGAATTGTTGGCCCAATTTCACGGATCTTTAATCAACGATATACCAAAATATGAAATAATCTCTATTTTCTATAAATCTGTCATCATGTCTTTACAATCTATGTTCAAAGTATAAATACTAAATGAATGGGTACAATGAAGCGTTGTGATGGTTCAAACATAACAGTTATGTCAGTTATGTTTGTAACCGTTTTATAACTGCCTAGAAAACTGCCTTGGTTGACTTTTATGTTGTCTGACTTTCTTGTTTGACTTTGGGTTGACCGGGTCATATGGGTATTTGACTTGGGTCGATTGGGATTAACCCAATATTCTCCCCCTTAATCACAATCGCTTTGTCATAAGTCTTTAAGTCTTTTGTAGTCGTCTCTCATAACTCCATTTTGCTTCCTTTAACATTCGCTGCAACATTGTTCGAATTTTAGAATCTTCTGCACTCCCTGTTGTCTTCTGCATTCTCCGCTCTGCGATTTCTGCACTCTCTGCGGTTTCTGCACTCTCTGCTGTTTCTGCAATCTCTGTTGTCTCTGCACTCACTGCGGTATGCTCATTGTATCATTTCTCTTCAGTTATAGTCGCCATAAGCAATGTTGGCTCTAAGTCTTCTTCAATAAAATTGGATTGTTCTCTGACTTGATTCTTGCGTTTATTTTGACATTCATAGGCATAATGTCCAAGTTTGTGACATCGGTAGCATGTGACTTGAGATTTGTCTCTTGTATCTTCTTCAAAAGACGCTCGTTCTTCCCTTTTAGATTGATAATTGTTCTTGTCTTGTTCTCGGCCTCGAGACTGGTTAAATCTTCCCTGACCATATTCTCTAAAAGGTTTTCCTCTATTGTCGTGCCGTGTGAACATCAATTTTTCTTGGTTGTCCACATGTCTTCCCGTTTTGAACTAATCCTTTCTTCGTAGGTCTTAAGTCTTCCAATTGCTTCTTCCATAGTCATTTCACTTAGATCGGAATATTGTTCTATAGATGCAACTATTTGCAGATACCTATCGGGTACAGCAATTAGTAGTTTCCGTACTAAGGTTTCATCTTCTATGGTGTGTCCTAGACTAGCGGCTTTGTTTACGAGAGTTGTAAGTTTTGTAGTGAAGGTGTCGATTGTCTCGTCTTCCTTCATGTATAACATCTCAAAGTCGGATTTGAGTGTTTGAAGTCTTGCTTGTTGAACTCTGTCTTCGCCAACGTGTCTAGTTTTCAAAGCATTCCAAATGTCTTTGGCGGTTTTGTGCTTTGTTATTTGAAGTAATTGTTCTTCGGGTAAGTGATTCGGTCCCAGACGGTCAGTTTTATCACACAAGTCAACCACTTGTGAATGGTCAACCGTAATAAAAGCCAGACAGCCTGAAACCAAAGCAATTAAGTCCAGGAGAGTATAGGGTTTCCCCAGGTCGTTATGTCCCAACGAGCTGTGCGATGAATCACCAAACGAATAGTGATCGAGAGAATTTGAACGAAAAAGAGTTTTGATTGATTATAACTAAAGAAAAAGTATATAAACTACAGGGGCTTAAATGCAAATTAAAGAAAATTAAAAAGATAAATTATATTAAATAAACGCTAACACTATTTGCAAAATGATGTTTTTGATTTTTCTTTTATAAAACTTAAATTAAAAACTACGTGACGTACACAAGAAAATGTGAAACTGTAACAATATTAATCCTAAAAATACAAAAATGACATTTTTACAAACCTAATGATAAGAGAAAATTTTGAGAAAAGGAAAATTATTTTTATTACTATTTATCTAATTATTATTAATTAAAAACTATTTTTACTTATTTAATAATACCTTAAAATACAAGAAAATATGAAATAAAGCTAAAAAAATGAAATTATGACTTGGAAAAATCTAAAATAACTAAAAAGAATTTTCAAAACTATTTTTGTGTTTTTCTGATTATTTTTCTATTTTCTATGAATTAAAAACTATTTAAAACTAATTAAATTGCTTAAAAATACAAATTTAACTAAGAAAAATCTGGAAAAATATTTTTTTGACTTTTTATATTTATCTTAACCTAGGAAAAATGAAAACTTATTTTTATGAAGCTTTTCTGAATTATTTGTATTAAAAGCTAATTAAAAAGACTTAAAAACTGATTTAAATGAAGAAAAATAGCAAACTGACCTAGAAAAATATGAAAAAATCAGGAAAAGTCTAAATTAATATTATGAATCTAAGAAAAATATAAAAACAGTGGCTTGTGTGTAAGAAATTGAAACTGCAATTGCAAGTGCTTATAAATAAGCACTTGGAATAAGCAAATGGACACCAAAGACCACCAAATGATTACAGAAGCTATATAATGATAAAAGTACTCAAAATGAACTAACTACAACTGCTCTATACCACTGAAATGCAAACTACAAAGATATGATGATTTGAGCTTATGTGCAAAAACAGTTTCTATGCCTACTTAGTTTAATCCAAAGAATAAGCTACTCAATAAGCTAAGCCTCAAATCCAAAAGTTGGAACCTAAACTAGACCTGGCTAGCTATCTATAAACCAAAGATGAGACCAAGAGAAGCTCTGAGGAGCTTGTTGCAAGCTCTGCAAATCACCTGTGCACACTCAGTATACACTGAGTGTGTACAGGGCACTTATGACCATTTTGACAAGCAGTTTTGAAGCTTATAGAAAATTTACAAAAATCTACAAAAATGGTATTAAGAAACTAGACCAGTTGAAGTTATTAAACCCTAAGTTTCACTTGATTTGGCCCAAAACTGAAGCTATGAAAAATCATCCCAGTTGGGCTCAAACTGGATTTTTCATGTTTTTTACTTTTGAAACAGTTATGATATGTTGACTTATTTGAACTTTGATCTTAATTTGCCAACTGAAAATGATGTTAAATGATGAAATGAAACTACTGCAAGCTATACCTATGATGTCTAAACACAAAACAAGTTTTTGATTTGACAAAATTCCAACAGTTAAGACTTTAAGACAGATTCAAGTGGATTTTGACTTTTACTGTCTTGATGCACAAATGAATGACCCAAATGATTCAAGTGACCTTTATTGAAGCTAAGTAGACAGGTTTCAAGAACCAACAAAAGCTCAAGCTCAAGTAACCCTACTGAACCAAACACCACTTAAAACACTGATATGCAAGCAAAACTGAGCTCCCTACTGAACTAGCATGTATTATCACTTATACTGAGTTTAATTGCCCTAATTAACACTAAATAAACAAGTCTAAAATACTGATGACTACAAATACAGATTATGCAATGAAATTGGACTTGAACTTACATTTGGTCCTAGCCACTATGGCTTGAGATTAATCAAACACAGAACCCCTAGACTATTTATATCAACCCAAATCACTCTAATTCAACCCATTTCCAGCACTGCATCACCATTATCCATTTCCAAGACAGCTTAACCAAATTCCTTCTCAGTTTGACTTTTGTTGACCCACTACCAAAATTGCTTAAAAATGAAATGTAAGCTTACCAAAAGCTATAAGCAGCTTCAATAAACTTGTTTGAGCTTAAAAATAAGCTACTAAAAACTTGGACATAAGAATTCGAAACTGAATTTTGCTACAGTGAACATGAAACATGAAATCTTAACACAAACTTGAATTGATACTTGGAAATAGTTTATAATGATACAATAACTTTAGTTTGATACATAGAAACAAAAGATTACAGCTTTTACACTTAACTAAAACTTTAATATTAAAAACGTCATAAGTGAAAATTAAAAACTAAAATCTACTGCCTCTTCTCTATCTTCCTCCTCTTTTTATATGCAAAATACCTTCCCACTTGTTTCTGAGCACATCCCACTTGTTTTGATAGCCATTGGATTAGTTGGGTAATTTTTGGCCGTTTGATCAAATTTGGCGCCAAAAATGGTTTTAGCAGGGAAGGTTGAGTGCAAAGGTTGAAGAAGCATTAAATGTATTTTGGAGGGTTGTTGAGGTGGGGGGAACAAGGAGGGGTGAGGATGAGCTGGGGGGATGGGAGTGTCTGGGTTTGCAGAGATGGAGTGTGAGGAAGAAGAAAAGGAGGGAAACAGGTGTTCGTTTGACTGGTGGGTTGACTGGGTAATATTATTGGCAGGGGGGTCAAATGGAGGGGGTCACAAAGTTAATATGGCAGGGGGTCACAAAGGAGTTATGACAAGGTCCAAAAGGCTTAAATTAATACAAGGACTTGTTTTGCCATTTCTGAAAATATAAGGACCAAAGCTGCCAATTTATCAAAGTTGTTTCAAGGGACCAAAAGTGACAAGCTTCTATAGTACAAGGACCAAAATAGACATTTTCAAATTTCCAAGGACTATTTTTGCCAAATTTGAAACTTGAAGGACCAAACTTGTAATTTCTCAAAACTTTTGACATTTTTCACCAAAGGACTGATTTTGAAAACTTATGATTTTAAAAGGACCTTTGGTGACTTTTCTTTTGAAATAAGTGCTCAGGGACTGTTTCTGACAACTTTTGAAACTTGGGGGACTGAAACTGCCAATTATGCAAACTAAGCTCATTTTTCATCTGATTTTAAATATTTTGCATCTGAAACATATAAAATGCAATTTTGAGATATTTTCAGTATTTTGATGCATTTCTGAGCATTTTTAAATGTTTTGCAGTTCAGATTTGACCAAAAATGATGAGTATTCACACACTCATCAATCCCCCACACTAAACTATTGCTAGTCCCTAGCAATCTTTTGAGAAAAACTTAATGGATTTGAATCTCTTTACCAAAAGCCATTACTTCTGGAGTAGCCAAATGTTTCAGTTCAAGTAAGAACCTTGGTACATCGATAACCAAATGATTTTGAGCAAATCACCAGCTTCCAACGGATTTGATTTGTCTTTACCAGAAGCCGTTTGCTCTGGACTAGCCAACTCTTAGATAAATTATCAATATTATCTTTGGTGAGCTGATTACCAATTATGGTTTTTCCACTGCCTTTACCACAAGCCATAAACTTGCGGGCTAGCCAACTCTTCACTAATTAAAGATATGGTGAGCTGAACACCATACAATTTTGGGCAAATTGCAAGCCGTCAACGGATTTGAGATATCTTTACCAAGAGCCGTTTGCTCCTGGATTAGCCAATCCTTTTGTTTATTAGACATGGTGGACTGATAACCGTAAGCTGAGTAAGTGCAAAACACTTACTCCAAAAAAAAATTTTGGCCAAAAATGGGGGAATTGGGCGGTATAATTACATGATAAAATTCGTGAGAATTCCCCCCCACACTAGAAATGAATATTGCCCTCAATATTAAAAGTACCGGCGGTTATGATGAAACTGAGAACGTAAAAGGGAAATACTACGGCCATTATTTGAAAGATTTTTTTTTTTTTTTTTTTTTTTTTTTAGAAAACTTATATACAACAGCGGGGGGCAACTCCCCCACACTAGGGTGGTAGAAATAGAAAGAAGTCAGAAATATGGGTGAAAACCCATATGGCATGCTACTGTTTTTGATTCCCGAGTCGCTAGCTTGACTCGATCCCCGCATTCATTGGTTCATGGGGAAGCAAGTGGAAGAGACAATCTCCATCGGACTTTCACTTGAGATGTTTGTATAAACATTTGAAGCACGTGAAAGTTCCACACCGATGAGATATACATAGAACCGGCTCAAAAATGATAAATGAAAATGCCGGGGTCAAAGATAGTGTCTTCATTCCCGAAGGAGTGAAGATGAAGAGAAATCACAAGATATTTGAGGAAAGGAAGAAAGATTTTGACAACAATCAAGATCCATTCTTCATCCTCAAATGTAGACATATCGGGAGGAAGGGTGAGGGTAGTATCATTAATAGGCAAACTCGTATGATAGAGTACACCTTCCTCCGAGCCAATATCATCCTCAAGATCAAAACAGAAATGATCATGTTCCGGAGGAGATATGTCATGAGAGAGTTCACCGGAGAACTCTTCATGAAGAGAATCATTCACATGAAGTGAAATTGTGAACTCTTGTTCCATTATGGGCTCATCACTATCCTCGGTCTGAGTATCAAAGAGTGGATTCTCATAAATTAAAGTGAATTCAGAGTCGAATTCAAATAGAGGATTAGTGAGAGTTGTTTTGAATGCTTCAGGAATAAAGTGATTAATATTCTCTATTGGACTGTTGGGATAAGAAGTGAGTGAACGATCATTATAAGGGAGACTTTCAATCTCTCCCAGATCGGCTTCGAAATCAAGGAGACCATCATCACTTCCCGATGAAAGTGGATTGATGTGAGTGAGTTCATCGGTGAACTCCTCAAGAAGAGGATCAGACTGTGGGAGTGATGCCTCAACATACTCGATGTCTCCATATGATGCACAATCTTCGCTACAATTGGAGAAAGTTTCAAAATGATCTTTTGAACACTCAAGAGGGGAAAGAGAATCACACATATGATCAGAAGTTCCCTGTGACTCTCTCGGGATTGGGACAAGGTTCTCAACACTAGACTTTATGAATTCGTCCGATTCCTTTTCAGGAACAGTGTCAAGATGCTCGTCCCCCATGCTCAGAGAGTGAGTGGGTGCTTCGGGTGTGATAGCAGTTGTTTGAGATGGAATCTCAACTGCTGGAATATCAATTGACTGAGGGAGTTGAGAAATATTATCTTTAAAAGGATAAAAACTCTCCTCGTCATCATCATACATAGCTGCTTTAAGAAATTGGGAACGCCTTAGAGCTGCATGCTCTAGGACTAATAATTCTTCCCTAGAATTGCGAGTCTCTCGTTCTTCGGCTAGCAATTCTCCCATGGTCTTTTCACTACTCACTTGATTCTTAAAGTTACTAATCATATCATCAAGTGTTTTCATTGCGGTTTCAAAATTTTGGGAAATTTCTTGAGATAACGGCTCAGGTGGAGTTTGAACCGTATGGTGCTGTGGAGGTTGGAAATTGTCAAACCTGTGAGAGTCATGATTGTTACAAGGAAATGGATTCCCTATTTGACAATCAGAGCTGAAGTGGGGACCTCCACAGTACTCACAACAGTAAAACTGTTGAGTCTGGACTGGTGAATTGTATGGATATTGGTCATAACCAAAGTTCTGAGCATCACCGGAAAACTGTTCATAGACAAACGTGTTTCCGGATTGACACTCAAATCCTTGGTGAGGACCTCCACAAAATTCACAGCAGTTATGTTGATTATATGAAGATAAGTCGGGCTGTGGTGGGTAATTGGAAAAGTTTGAGGGGTCGTTAAATGAGTTCTGATTAGGATCATAATCAAATGAATTCCTCGAACCACAAAACAAACAACTCCCGTTATGAATATCATTACCACATTGTACACATGTACACCAACGACAGGGTGAACCAAAGAGAGGCTCACCACAACCGACACAAGGAATAAACGATTTCATTTGAGAGTTATGAGAAGGAATCAGTTTATTCAAAGAATCAACAAAACCAACATGGTGATCCGAATGACTATCAAGTCTCGAAGAACATTTTGAAAAATCCGGAGGTGGGACAAGTGGTGTGCTCTGAGAGCTAGCAATTTCCACCACTTCCGTTATGGTCTCTGGTTCTGGTTCTTGAGAAACGTGAAGTTTAGGCAAGTCATTCTTGCTAGTCACCGGTCTAAATTTTGCATGATTGCTTTTAACCGTAAATTGTGAAAGTTTAAGATCAATTTTAGACGGCTTAGGAGCAATTGAGGGGTTAGATCATTGGATAACCGTAGGTTGGACGTATTTAGCACTTCCATTATCAGAGGGAAATACCTGGTCCTTTGTCACCACGGTTTCTCGTTCCATTTCCCTACGCAGAATTAATGGATCATCACGAACAACACGAATTCTTGACATTTGTGATAAAGTATGAATTTTTTCAAATTCGTCCCAGAATTCGTCATAGTCGAGAGATTCCATGAGAAGAAGAAGTTAGAATCAAATGGATAGAGGGTAAAGGGATAAAGAATCAAAAAGGGTAAGAGGGCTAAGGTGAATATTTTTGGGTTTTTGGATAAACATTTTGTAAAAATAAGAAAGAAAATCTTTTTGGGTTTTTGATTTTTAAGATGTTTTTGGATTTTTGGATTTTTATAAGAAAATATAAACATATATAGATATAGATAGATGGTATGAACAAAGAGTGAATATTCAAATCACTAATCTGTTAAACGGAAGATAATTAGCACAGCTCCCCGGCAGCGGCGCCAAAAATTTGATTCGGTCCCAGACGATCAGTTTTATCACACAAGTCAACCACTTGTGAATGGTCAACCGTAATAAAAGCCAGACAACCTGAAACCAAAGCAATTAAGTCCAGGAGAGTATAGGGTTTCCCCAGGTCGTTATGTCCCAACGAGCTGTGCGATGAATCACCAAACGAATAGTGATCGAGAGAATTTGAACGAAAAAGAGTTTTGATTGATTATAACTAAAGAAAAAGTATATAAACTACAGGGGCTTAAATGCAAATTAAAGAAAATTAAAAAGATAAATTATATTAAATAAACGCTATCACTATTTGCAAAATGATGTTTTTGATTTTTCTTTTATAAAACTTAAATTAAAAACTACGTGACGTACACAAGAAAATGTGAAACTGGAACAATATTAATCCTAAAAATACAAAAATGACATTTTTACAAACCTAATGATAAGAGAAAATTTTGAGAAAAGGAAAATTATTTTTATTACTATTTATCTAATTATTATTAATTAAAAACTATTTTTACTTATTTAATAATACCTTAAAATACAAGAAAATATGAAATAAAGCTAAAAAAAATGAAATTATGACTTGGAAAAATCTAAAATAACTAAAAAGGATTTTCAAAACTATTTTTGTATTTTTCTGATTATTTTTCTATTTTCTATGAATTAAAAACTATTTAAAACTAATTAAATTGCTTAAAAATACAAATTTAACTAAGAAAAATCTGGAAAAATATTTTTTTGACTTTTTATATTTATCTTAACCTAAGAAAAATGAAAACTTATTTTTATGAAGCTTTTCTGAATTATTTGTATTAAAAGCTAATTAAAAAGACTTAAAAACTGATTTAAATGAAGAAAAATAGCAAACTGACCTAGAAAAATATGAAAAATTCAGGAAAAGTCTAAATTAATATTATGAATCTAAGAAAAATATAAAAACAGTGGCTTGTGTGTAAGAAATTGAAACTGCAATTGCAAGTGCTTATAAATAAGCACTTGGAATAAGCAAATGGACACCAAAGACCACCAAATGATTACAGAAGCTATATAATGCTAAAAGTACTCAAAATGAACTAACTACAACTGCTCTATACCACTTAAATGCAAACTACAAAGATATGATGATTTGAGCTTATGTGCAAAAACAGTTTCTATGCCTACTTAGTTTAATCCAAAGAATAAGCTACTCAATAAGCTGAGCCTCAAATCCAAAAGTTGGAACCTAAACTAGACCTGGCTAGCTATCTATAAACCAAAGATGAGACCAAGAGAAGCTCTGAGGAGCTTGTTGCAAGCTCTGCAAATCACCTGTGCACACTCAGTATACACTAAGTGTGTACAGGGCACTTATGACCATTTTGACAAGCAGTTTTGAAGCTTATAGAAAATTTACAAAAATCTACAAAAATGGTATTAAGAAACTAGACCAGTTGAAGTTATTAAACCCTAAGTTTCACTTGATTTGGCCCAAAACTGAAGCTATGAAAAATCATCCCAGTTGGGCTCAAACTGGATTTTTCATGTTTTTTACTTTTGAAACAGTTATGATATGTTGACTTATTTGAACTTTGATCTTAATTTGCCAACTGAAAATGATGTTAAATGATGAAATGAAACTACTGCAAGCTATACCTATGATGTCTAAACACAAAACAAGTTTTTGATTTGACAAAATTCCAACAGTTAAGACTTTAAGACAGATTCAAGTGGATTTTGACTTTTACTGTCTTGATGCACAAATGAATGACCCAAATGATTCAAGTGACCTTTATTGAAGCTAAGTAGACAGGTTTCAAGAACCAACAAAAGCTCAAGCTCAAGTAACCCTACTGAACCAAACACCACTTAAAACACTGATATGCAAGCAAAACTGATCTCCCTACTGAACTAGCATGTATTATCACTTATACTGAGTTTAATTGCCCTAATTAACACTAAATAAACAAGTCTAAAATACTGATGACTACAAATACAGATTATGCAATGAAATTGGACTTGAACTTACATTTGGTCCTAGCCACTATGGCTTGAGATTAATCAAACACAGAACCCCTAGACTATTTATATCAACCCAAATCACTCTAATTCAACCCATTTCCAGCACTGCATCACCATTATCCATTTCCAAGACAGCTTAACCAAATTCCTTCTCATTTTGACTTTTGTTGACCCACTACCAAAATTGCTTAAAAATGAAATGTAAGCTTACCAAAAGCTATAAGTAGCTTCAATAAACTTGTTTGAGCTTAAAAATAAGCTACTAAAAACTTGGACATAAGAATTCGAAACTGAATTTTGCTACAGTGAACATGAAACATGAAATCTTAACACAAACTTGAATTGATACTTGGAAATAGTTTATAATGATACAATAACTTTAGTTTGATACATAGAAACAAAAGATTACACCTTTTACACTTAACTAAAACTTTAATATTAAAAACGTCATAAGTGAAAATTAAAAACTAAAATCTACTGCCTCTTCTCTATCTTCCTCCTCTTTTTATATGCAAAATACCTTCCCACTTGTTTCTGAGCACATCCCACGTGTTTTGATAGCCATTGGATTAGTTGGGTAATTTTTGGCCGTTTGATCAAATTTGGCGCCAAAAATGGTTTTAGCAGGGAAGGTTGAGTGCAAAGGTTGAAGAAGCATTAAATGTATTTTGGAGGGTTGTTGAGGTGGGGGGAACAAGGAGGGGTGAGGATGAGCTGGGGGGATGGGAGTGTCTGGGTTTGCAGAGATGGAGTGTGAGGAAGAAGAAAAGGAGGGAAACAGGTGTTCGTTTGACTGGTGGGTTGACTGGGTAATATTATTGGCAGGGGGGTCAAATGGAGGGGGTCACAAAGTTAATATGGCAGGGGTCACAAAGGAGTTATGACAAGGTCCAAAAGGCTTGAATTAATACAAGGACTTGTTTTGCCATTTCTGAAAATACAAGGACCAAAGCTGCCAATTTATCAAAGTTGTTTCAAGGGACCAAAAGTGACAAGCTTCTATAGTACAAGGACCAAAATAGACATTTTCAAATTTCCAAGGACTATTTTTGCCAAATTTGAAACTTGAAAGACCAAACTTGTAATTTCTCAAAACTTTTGACATTTTTCACCAAAGGACTGATTTTGACAACTTATGATTTTAAAAGGACCTTTGGTGACTTTTCTTTTGAAATAAGTGCTCAGGGACTGTTTCTGACAACTTTTGAAACTTGGGGGACTGAAACTGCCAATTATGCAAACTTAGCTCATTTTTCATCTGATTTTAAACATTTTGCATCTGAAACATATAAAATGCAATTTTGAGATATTTTCAGTATTTTGATGCATTTCTGAGCATTTTTAAATGTTTTGCAGTTCAGATTTGACCAAAAATGATGAATATTCACACACTCATCAGTAAGGCTTGGTAAAGAAATGCAATAGCGGATTTCTCTTTTTTCTTATTGGGTTGAGTCGTGTCAGTCGGCTCTATTGTTTCCCATAAGCTATTTGCTTCGAGAATGATTTGCATGCGAATAGCCCATAATGAGTAATTCGCGGGCTTTAGGATTGGGCATTGAAATTGGGGTGTACTATTTGAAGTATTAGTACTAGGTTCCTTATTACCACTGTCTTTCGTCATATCTTAAAGATATTGACAATAAATCTCCAAGAAAATTTTAACACGATGTGTGTTGAAATTTCTTATTTTTAATGAGCTCTAATGTTTTATTTTCCTTAAAGGTATATAAAAATTTTATAGGTCTAGTTTTGAAAAACTATCCTGGGAGATTAAAAATTCTTAAATGAAATATCCTAAGGTTAATTACTCCTTAAGTTATTTCTAATATAATAAGCAGTGTAATCACTAGGTTACTATATCTAAAAATTTTTTTTGATGAAGTACTAAATTTGTAAAATAAAGTAACTTATCAAACAAAATAATATATATCAAAAATGAAAAATATATACTATATAAAAAATGAAAGAGTGGTTTTTTAACTTTTGAAACCTGGAGGGGTTGATGGTCTAACCCGATGCCTTAAATAAAAAATATCCTTTGTGTGTAGCCCTACTTAAAATGATGCGCCTCTTTTTATTGTTTTAATATCTTCCGTGAGATAAACTTGAGATACGCTCCTCCTTTTATAACTTTCTTATCTCTTATTTTGAGATAAAGAAATAAAACGTCTCCTTGTTGTGAGACTGAAAATAATCTTTCGTCTCTCTCCCTTTTCTGGGAATGGATCCGTTCTCTTCTCCTGATCTTTATGGCCTTATTGCCTTCCTATCTTCTCCGGTGTGGTGTTCTTCGCGAGCACTCCTTCCTTCAATCGAAATTTTTAGGGTTTCGGTGTATTGGGGGTTTTCAGTCCGTGAGAGATATGGATGATTGGAGAGTTTAATTAAGTCGATTTGTGGCTTAATTAACGATCTGGGCTTGATTCGGAACAGGTGTGTTTGTTCTAATTTGAATCTTTTAATTCTGCCCTAATTGATGACCTCGCGTTATCCTCTCGATGTTATTTTTCTGTTTTGAATCTTGGGTTCGGATTTTTTTTTACCGTGCCTAACGTTTGATGATTCTGGGTGGGTTAGGGTTTGTTTCAGTTTGATGTTCTTGACAGAAAAAAAAAAAAAAAAAAAAAAAAATGAAACCCTTTTGTTACCGGTTAAAATTAATCACGAAAGTGATAATCCCTTGGTGACAAGAGTTGGATTCTCCTGATGATAAACACAAAATGATTTCAGTGATTTTGTTTTAATCGAATTTGCAAACTGTTTTGGCCGAAAAGATAGTGCGGTTTTGATTCAAAAACAGGGAAAAAAATAATCTATATGATGATTTTGGCTCGGATACCAATTGTTGGCCCAATTTCACGGATCTTTAATCAACGATATACCAAAATATGAAATAATCTCTATTTTCTATAAATTTGTCATCATGTCTTTACAATCTATGTTCAAAGTATAAATACTAAATGAATGTGTACAATGAAGCGTTGTGATGGTTCAAACATCCAACAGTTATGTTTGTAACCATTTTATAACTGCCTAGAAAACTGCCTTGGTTGACTTTTATGTTGTCTGACTTTCTTGTTTGACTTTGGGTTGACCGGGTCATATGGGTATTTGACTTGGGTCGATTGGGATTAACCTAATAGGAATTGGTGGTACCTGGTCAACAGATGTTTGCATTGCTGTGTATAGCCATGGAGGTTAGATGCATTGGTTATCACAACAATTAATGCATGCCATACTTCATCTTTTACATAATTTCCATCCTATTGATCATTAGCATAAGAGTTAAGTATTTTATATACAAATACAAATTTAGTTCCAAAATAAGCATAAAATAAAAAACAAAGAGAAATCCAAATATGTGAAATAAAATGTGCAGGACTCATGGAGCATATTTACCTAGAAGAAACAATATAGTTTTAAAAAATTTACAGTTAAGAGAATATCATGAACTATATAATATAAATACTTGATAGACACTAAAGGTAACCCTTTTGTCCATTATGAACGGGTCCATTCTGGTTATTTCAGTTGCAATAGGAAATAGGTAAACGGGTGGGTAATTGCCCAAAATATAAGGTATTAATTATAAAACCTCTTAAATTTATTTTGTTTTAATAAACTAGATTATTAATAGAAACGCCTCACGATCAAAAGTATTTCATATTAAGATTTAAATTTGGATCCAAAAGAGTAATTATGTACTTGAAACACCTCACGATCAAAGTGAGCATGAATGTCATCGTGCTGTATGGCCTCAATAAAGACTAAACGATAACTCAAAGTAATTCATGTTCCAACTTCATTTAGTATTTGATACCATGGAACTATGGAAGAGAAGACACTTCACCTGATATTCTTGTCACGGTTTGACAAGAACCGCCCCAATATATTGATCGCAAGAACGCGCAAGCCACCACTATCTTCAATGCTCATGATAGTTTCTACATATTTGTAAAGGATGGCATTTCCTACATTCTTGTTTGACTCGATTTTTGTAGAAACCTAGAAAAGAGAATTTTAGCAGGAGAAGCAGTGTAAGCAGACTTCAATTCAGGACCGTCAGTACACTTTTACAAGTAGGTGTTGTAAGTTATATCTGTTACACCACAAATTTATCAAACCCTAATGACTAATAAATAAAAGAATAAGCTTCTATCCATAATACTACTAGCTGACGCTGAACTACAAGCACAAGTACCTCTAGCAAAGAGAAAAGTAAACAGTCGAGCTAGACTTGCAATTAAATGACTGTATACTATATCAGACATCATGAAAGCTAATCAAGATATCACATAAAAGATGGAAGCTGACCTGAGCAAGGACATCATTCATGAAATCACTAGCATCAGCATCTCCATGGCCCAAGATTCGTAAAATACGCAGCAATCTTATTTGGAGAAAAGGGTTTGCAATGCCAGCGATGTCATATTCAGGAGCATATGGACTGCTGACGGCATCCTTCAAAACTTTTACCAAGCCCTCTGTGCATTTCGGAATGGAAAGAGAAAATATACACAAAAGATATCAATGGTGGATGGCACTTTAAAAAGACGTGAAATTGTACAGCAATTCACTCTGCGCTAAAGAGATGTAAAGCAATAAACAAAGGAATAGGAGAAAAAAGAGAATCCTGCATCAAAATAACTACTAATTCATTTAAGTTTAAAAGGTTAGAGCAATCAGTCTGGTAGAAGAAAGAAAGACAGTTAGTACTAACACACCCAACTCCACCAGTATAAAAAAAATGACACTATCGTTCTACAGACCACCTTCCACTTGAGAGATGGACATATGAGTGACGATGAAAATGATTAAATTTAACACAAATAATTATAAACGTTTCAAACAGACATTTATCACAAAGCTATTGTGATTTTCTTTTTAAGTTTTCAACTTATAACCAATTGGTAGCAAATGAACTGGTGGAGCTATCCTTCGGTCTTGCACAGTTACGTCAAACCCATATCCAAAAAATGGGATACCAGTAATCTTAACATGAACTTAACCTTTTAGATCTAACTGCCATATTATAGAGCGAATACAAATCATATTCTGGAGGTCATAACAGAACATGTTCCAGACGCATTCAGAAGAAACATCAGTGATGTTTCTCTCAGTATATAAGGTAGGCTACATCTAAGTTCTCATATAAGATTCGGATAGAGCTATTTTCTTCCACACACACTGGTAAAAATATTAGAACAAACAAGGTCAATATACCTTCCTGAAATATTCAAGGGCCTCTTCACTGACTATACAAAGATCTGCACAAAGCTGGATTGCAGTTAAAAGGACCCCATGATGCTTTTCTTTAAGTAATGAAGCAACAGGGTTCACAAAATTCTCTGCGAGGTTGGGAACTTTCTTTATAATCCTTATGGAGCATAATGCTGCCTGTACATTGTAAGAACATAATAAGTACTTAATATTATTTGAGTTATTTATATTAAAAGAAACTGAAATATGCTAAACATAATGAACAGAACGTGAGCAGAACTGTAGATTAAATGCCTTAATCAAAGTCCAAGCATTCTACATTACGACATTTTTATTGCTTCTCAAAATATTCCCCAATTTTTAATAAAAACAATATACTATAGCAACATCTGTAGACTGGAATTCTAAAACAAGAAGGGCAACAAAAAAAACAAATTAATTTTCTCATTTTATAGCTAATTTGATTTACACAGGACAAAAGAGATTAACTAATATGATTGTGAAAGTATGATATGACTATGTGGTTAGCAAAATGGCAAGTACTTTTATTTGAGTATAAGGCAAAAGGTGTCACGTCTAACCTAAAAGTGACTACATAAGGGGTATTCATCATTTATCTAAGAGTAAAGTCCAAAATACATCCATGTGGTTTGTCTCGTGTCTCGCTTTACATCCCTAAACTTTTTTTTCACAAATTTCTCTTTAGGTTGTCCCATTGTACCACAAAATCCAAATAAATTTACAATGTTGAGAAAGTAAGGATCTTCACATAAAACAAAACAGCAAGCAAGATTCTATGAACAGCTAGAATGGAGCCATACTATCAATGCCATAATAATTCCATGAGTTTCAATTCTGAGCAAGAGTACAAAAGGGATGGGAAGAGTAGGGGGGCCTCTTGTGCAAAGCAAACACAGATAAATGCTAGCAAAGAAGGAAGTGGCAGGGGATTGCTAAGAAGAAGAAAGAAAAAGTTGGCACACACAGTCTTCCCCTGCCTATTTGATCTAACGATAAAGAAGTGAGCTAAGTAAAATGGGAAGTATGCGTAAACAATTACGAGTAATAATGACTTGCTTTGTAATATCTCAGTTTATAAGACGAAGGCCAAAAATTCAGGGTAATTTTCGAACTCACGTAGCTCAGGGACTATATAGAAGCTCTCTAGCTCAGGGACTATAGAAGCTCTCTAGCTCAGGACCTCTTAATTACTTTCAAATGAGCCCAGCCAAAATGCAATGTTAAAATGAGCTAAAATGTAGTTAGAACCATGCATATTGTGACACAGATATACTGCACTATTTGGCATCCAAAAATCCCCATTGCGTTCCGAGACCATGTAACCAAACAATGTGCCACCAACCCAAATAAAATAATTAGATATTCATGACCCCTTGGAACTTGCTAGTCTGCTACCAACTCTGCCTATGTCAATGAGATTTGGGCCAAACAAGAAAATGTATGTGTAAGGGTAGCCCTACTATTATTCTATCTGATGTATAAGATGGACAGAAATGATCACTGCATAGTCCCTTGCACTCCCAAATACCGTCTTTTGTCTATCAATTTGTAAATGCAATGACGAAATATTTAACCTTCTCAATATGAAAAATCTAGTAAGCATATCTGATGCACCGCCAGCAGGTTCATATCTCATCAATAAGCCAATCCACTACAGACATCTGCCCTATTTAGATCGTACCTTACTAGTTTACTTAGCGTAAAAAGATAGTTATGCCTGATAGGGTGCTAAATTGCAATACATCTCAACATTGCTACTATATCCAAAATGACGTACCCTCCCTTGTTGGAATAGAGTTGTGTGTTAGGATGTAAAGTCTATATTATAAACGGGATGAAGATAAAGAAGAATTCTGTCACGTCAAAGCAAATATTATAACAAAAAAGCCGCAACAAACCCTTAAAGAAGAGGGCGACAACACTCATGAACTTACAAGCAAGGTCGATGAAGTGGATACTATAGTTCTTCCTCTTCATTTTTACACATACAGAGGAATATTTATTAAGTAGAGAAACTAGTTATTGACATTTAAGATGCAAAACATTGATAACCTGCAGCATTAATGACTAAACAGTCCACACGCCGAAGACAATATGTAAAAGGCAATGCTAAGCTTATGCTCCACACTGACTTAGCAGCCCACTCAGGAGAGTGTCGGCCAACACAGTCATAGAATGTTAAGAAGTTATGCTACATTTCTCAATGAATCTTAGATTTCCCGGAAACCTATCTACATTTAACTATTTAAGTTACATGCCAACTTACTTCCATTAGTCCATTATAACTCCTCAATGGTTATAGTTTGTGCATTCATAACAACACGTCTTTCAAACTTCATGACTATGAGACGTCTGTACCATGTGAAACCTCAGTAGTTTTCATCATAGTTGGCTATATCTTTTTACATCCCCGGGCATTAGAAATCCTATTTCGATCACATATTATTATATTAACTTGATTCCGCAAATTCGTTCAACGCGCTATATACTAACCATATAACTCTACGTTCTAGTCATCATTTCAGTTAAGTTCATTCATCGTTATCACATTCTACAAGCAAGCTTCCTAACTTAAACAGTCGCACAACAAATCACATCTTCAATTATTCATTATTCACTCAAATACTTAATCGTAACAACTTCATAACTAGATCATAACTTAGTTGAATACCGTAAATCACGCTTATGATTCGTTCAACGCACCAAGTTTCAGTCATCATTTCAATTGAGTTCATTCATCATTAACACATTTCACGCAGCAGACTTCCTAACTTAAGAATCACACAACTAATTACATATTCAATCATTACGCACTCATATACTTAATAATCGTGAGAATAATAACGGTAACAACTTAGTTCAATTCCGCAAATCGCGCGTATTATTCGGCCAACGCCGACATCATCTCAGTTCATTTATATACCCAATCATAAGTTAGTTCAATTCCGCAAATCACGCATATTATTCGTCCAACGCCGACATCATTTCATTAATCTAATAATCACAAAATACTCATAACAACTTAGTTCAATTCCGCACATATTCGTCTAACTCTAATTCATAACTCTTGTTCATAATATACTTAATTGAATGAAATCACATAAATTATAACAAAATTAGGTCAAAAATAAAAGATGAGATGAAAATAAGACCGTAAGCGTGTTCCGGAAGAGAAGGGATTCATGATTACTGAGTCCGATTGAAATCCACGTGATATCTCGATCAGATCCAGCTTTTTTATATAAAAAAAGTATATATATAACTAACTAACTAACTGACTGACTAGATGATGATGATGATGAATTGAGTTGAGATCTGTTGAAGATGAAGTATGAGGGATTGGTGAATGATAATATTATTGTTAATGGTGAATCTGAATGCGGAAGTGTGTTTGTGTGGGTGAGAGTTGTAAATTGTAGTGAAGATGGAGGACCTACACGCAAAGAAGGAATAAAGTTAAATTAAACAAAGAGGATCATAACACCAATAACACCGTCCATGTCAGCGTCACATCAGTTTTAACATTTAAAATTAACATCCCAAAAAAACACTCTCATCTATAACATCCCAATAACACCGTAACACCAATAATATTTCATATTTTCAATTTCAACCCATAAACTAAAACAAACACTTCATTTATTAAAAAACATATCATTATTTTAAAAATATATTTAAAAACATATCATTTATTAAATTAATATACAAATAACATTTTTATATTATTAAAAAAAATTACAAAACCAAAAAAAAAACAAAAAACAAAAAAAAAAAAACAAAAAAAAAAGAAAAAGAAGTTGAATGATTTGGTCCCCCACACACGTTCGTCTACCTCATTTAACAAACCAAACAAATCCAAACCATCATCTTCTTCCTCAAACAAATCCAAGCAAAACCCAGGAGAAAAAAAAAAAAAAAAAAAAAAAAAAAAAAAAAAAAAAAAAAAAGTCATCTTCCTCGTTAGAAAGGGACCTGTTTTGTAAATTTTCCGAATATTTTTTTTTTCCTAGCCTTTAACGGGCGTTAAAGAGGCAACGTCTCCCCTCTAACGCCGTTACTGAGCAAAGCTTCCAACGGGTAACGCCCTTAACGGCGTTAACGCCACCCTTAACGGGCGTTATGAAGGTGATGGATGGGAGTGCTCTAACATCCCAATAACATCAATAACATTTCATATTTTCAATTTCAACCCCTAAACTAAAACAAACACTTCATTTATTAAACTAAACATAACATTAAATTTGAAAACATATTACAATGCGAAATTAAAAAAATACATCGGAAAAAAAATTACAACAAATAAAAAAAATACATCGAAATTAAAAAAACACACCGCAAATTAAACGTTACAACATAAAGGAAATGACAACGAAAAAAAACAAAAAATAACAAATACTTATTCATCATCGTCGCTCTCTTGTTGTTGTCCATGTCGTTCAAGATTCTTCAGCCAAACATGCTCCATAAGGTCCTGTTGGACTTGGGTATGCGTTTTTCGGTCGTGTATTTCTTTTGCCTTACGACTGTGAGTATCACATCTTTCGACCCATCTTTGTTGCCTCAAATTTGCTGACAAATCCACCCACAGTTCGTTATAGTCACTTAATGCAAATTTTTGATCTTTTATAATCATGTTATGCAAAATAATGCAACAATACATGATTCTACGTATCGTGGCAATTTCCCATTGAAGTGCCGGTTGTTGTAGTATACCCCAACGGCCTTGAAGAACACCAAAAGCACGTTCAATATCCTTTCGGGCACTTTATTGTCTCCTTTTAAAGTACGTATGTTTTTCATCAGTTGTTGCCGTGAAGGATTTGAAGAAAGTTGCCCACTGTGGATAAATTCCATCAGCAAAGTAATACCCCTGTTCATACCTAGTTTCGTTGACCATATAAGGTGCTCTTGGGGCATTATCAGCAAGAAGGTCGTGGAATAACGGAGAGTTATCTAAAACATTAATATCGTTATTTGCCCCCGCCATCCCAAAAAATGCATGCCAGATCCATAAATCTTGAGAAGCAACAGCTTCAAGCATAATTGTTGGGTATTTTATATCACCCCTAGCAAAATGGCCTTGCCAAGCCACTGGACAATTTTTCCATTCCCAGTGCATACAGTCAATGCTACCAAGCATTCCCGAAAAACCATGTTTTTCTTCATGTTGTTGATAAAAATTTTGAATGTCGGCCCATGTTGGTTTTCTTAAATACTCCGGCATAAACAAATCAATAATACATTTGTTAAAATTATCAAGACATACTTTTGAAGTACTCGCACCCATTTGCAAGTATTCATCAAATGCATCGGGTGAGGTGTCGTACACCAATTAGCGTATGGCAGACGTACACTTCATTAGAGCACTTATACTCATTCGACCACAAGCATCGAGTGTTTGCCTAAAGAAAGTAAAATGATCTGGAATATTATCGGAAGTATAAGATTCAATACCTTCAACTATTTGCAGGAATAGTTTCCGGCTCATACGAAATCTCCTACGAAAATTCCGGTTTGAATACTTACAACCTTGTACGAAATAATCGTTGCGCAGACGTTCCTCTGCAAGCTCACGTTCTTGATATATATGGGTACGAGAACGACTAGGATGTTGAGATTCAATACCTTCTTCTTGTTCCAACTGAAGGTGATACTCGTACGCGGACGCCATAAATTGGAAGTCTTCTTGGTCTTCTCTGTCTGACCAAGACAGAGGAATATCACCAAATTCATTTGGATCCATTGTGAACGAACTTGATTCTTGAATTATCAAAGTGTGACAGGAAGTATATATATTGTGAATTTGAATTATGAAAGTGTGAAAAAAATGGAGTTTTAGTTGGGTATTTAAAGTGGTAAAAAAATGGTTTTAGGTTTTTTTTTTTTTTTTTTTTTTTTTTTTGTAAAAACTAGCCGTTATGGACTAATTTTGAAATTTTTTTGAAATTTTTTTGAAATCTAACGGATACTAGCCGTTGCAGGGACTAGATTTGAAATTTTTTTGATTTTTTTTTTTTTTTTTTTTAAAGCCACTAACGGGCGTTAGTGGAGCAACGCCCAAGGACCACCAAGGACCAACGTTGAATTAACGCCACAAGTCCAACCTTTAACGCCACTAACGGGGCGTTATTTTGCCCTCTAACGCCGTTGGTGCGTTAGGGTTGGGTATGCTCTAAAGGCTAATCACAGTCGACCACCATTTTATCTGTCACATCAGCTTTCTTTCTCCGGAGACTATCAGACGATTTTTTGCCACATTAAAGGTGACATGCATTATAAAAACATATCTCACAAATTTTCTATCTTAATTAAAGACTAAAATACATGGTTGGTCCCTAAACTTGTCAATCCGCTTCGCGTTGGGGCAATCCTGGGCCTTTTCATCGTCGGAGGTCCATATTTCAAGTTTCTTACTCGTTACCGGTCCTTTGACCATATTGCCGTTAGTCAATGACTTCAGATGGCGTTAGATTTGTCTTTAGTCCAAGGGCACAATTGTCAATTCCACATTTCAATTAAGCGTGCTCGATACACTTTTCTGTGGGTGCTACAGTAACAAGTGCCTAATAAAAGCAACTCATATTCACCACTCATCCCTAAAGTCTCCTCTAAAAAAAACTGTCATCCTTAATTTTTCCGATCAAGTTGTAATAATGGTGCGCTGTTCATGTGGTAGGCTGGCGGTAACTAACTAACTAACTAGGTACTAGATGATGATGATGATGATGAATTGAGTTGAGATATGTTGAAGATGAAGTATGACGATTATTAGTGAATGATAATAATATTGTTAATGGTGAATCTGAATGAGGAAGTGTGTTTGTGTGGGTGAGAGTTGTAAATTGTAGTGAAGATGGAGGACCTACACGCAAAGAAGGAACAAAGTTAAATTTAAAAAAAAAAGAGGATGTAAAGGCTAATCACAGTCGACCACCATTTTATCTGTCACATCAGCTTTCTTTCTCCGAAGACTATCAGACAATTTTTTGCCACATTAAAGGTGACATGCATTATAAAAACATATCTCACAAATATGCTATCTTAATTAAATAATACACACACATATGGGAAATAAAGGTAGTCCTTGTTGGTTGTTCCTGCGATCTTTGGAGACTACCAAAGTGGCCAACGATCGATCATGAAATCATGCCACAGTGGTGGCGATCGATTGTAACTACCCCATTGTGCTTAGTCTAAAGAAAGAGAGAGGAAGTAAATTGGTTTTCACCCCAAAAGTGGGGTGAAAGTTTTATAAGCAAAATCCTATCACTTTCACTAATTTTACTTTCTAAGAAAAACTTGAGAACGCAACTTTTATCACTTTCACTTTCTTTCCTTCCTTTTACTCAACTTAAGAACACAGTGTTTGTAATGCTTAAAAAACCAACAAAAAATTCCAATTAGAGACAAGTGTGTAGTGTTAATCTTTTTAATCATTTTTATTATAAAAAGTCTCAAATGCTTTATATAGTAGTATAGGTAGTGTTTGAAGAATAAAATTTTCTCATAATATATGATTTCCACCTATTTTCAAAAAACTTCAAGAACATATTTAAATAAACAACTTAAAACTAACGTGAATAATGGTATAATAATTAAATCATTGTAGGATGACCATTTAAATCCTAATTCTCCTGAATATTTTGTATAAGTTATTTCCTCTAAATTTTATTGCGTATTTTCTTGAATTTCTTGAAGAGTTTAACTATCAAGTTTAGTGTATATATATGAATTCAAGTTTTTCGAGCCGAGCTCGAGCCTTACTTGAATTTTTGGTCCCTGTGGTTTGGCCAAATTTCAGTTTCGGTCTCCAAAACTTTAAAAGTTCAGCAATAGTCTCTATTTTGGAGTTTGAATTGCATTTTGTGGTCCCTAAACAAAGTTAATGACTAAAATATCATTTGTCTTCTTCATAAGAAGACAAGGGTAATTTGGTCATTTCACACCGATCGAGGACCAAAAAGGCAATTCAAACTTCAAAATGGAGACTATCGCTGCACTTTTAAAGTTTTGAAATCCGAAACTGCAATTTGGCCAAACCACAGGGACCGAAAATGCAATTAACTATTAACATTTTTGGGATATATTTTTGTTGGGTTTTTGCACCACAAGACCACTATACTTTCTCAAAAAAATCATATAGGTCACTATACAAATTTTTTGTTTATTTAAATTACTATACTTTCGTTTAGTTTTAAAATAGTCATTTAGCTTTCAAAAACAAAACATTTTTTTGTCCATGTCAGCATCATCTCCGTCTTTGTCATCGCTGCAACTGGTACATCAGCTTTAACACACTCTTTTCGATCAAATATAATACATGGGATTATCATTTTCTAGTTTTTGAGATATCGTAAGTTCAACTAATTTGATATAATTGTCAACTTTTAAAGGCTTAAAAATCATTTATTTTAAGGTAATTTTGATGATACGGACATTGATAGTTGATATATTGCAGTAACATTTTTATTCGTTGTTCATCTTGTTACGTAAAATCCATACCAATCATCATCACAAACATTTTTAGGTGGACGAAACACTAACAAGTTATAAAAACAATGCTTTACACTCAACCTTTACAAACAAATCTATAGACATAAATTTTCCCAGATCTTGAGTTTGAAAGATGGTTGTTGACGACGGTAGTGGGAAGTGAACGACGGTTGTTTACGACGGTTGTAGTGAATTTTTCAAATCAAGCATGGTGAATGGCCGGCCCTGGGGGTGGGCGGGCAGGGCGACCGCCCAGGGCATCACACGAATAGCACTTGAGTTAGTTTTAAACTTTTAATAAGTTGTTTCAATGGACAAATATGTACGGTTTCCGGAAAAGGAATGGTCGCCAGAGGAGGTAAATGAGTGGTTACCAGAGAGGAAGATGAAGACTAAAAGTATTATAAATTTAATTTTGATACACTCGTACTTTTTTGTTTTACTTGGTCACGTGATTAGTACATAGGTAATATAAATTTTATTTAATTATGTCATTTACTTTTAACTTATTTTAATTAACTATAAATGATAGTACATGCTATACAGATGCCCAAAGAAGTTTTTTAATTATGTCATTTTTAAGTTTTTTAAGTTGTAAGGATAAGTTGTTCGTGCTTTTCATATACTCCTTACGTCTCATATTAAATGTCCATTTTAAATTTTTTAAGTTTTTCTTTCTTAACTTTGACCATAAATATTTTATTTTTGGTTGTGTTATATTATATTTGATGCAAAATATATGAATAGATTAAGTTTTAAATGTATTTCCACTACATATTATTTTATCTAATACTACTATATAACACAAGCAAAAATATTAATGGTCAAAGTTGTAAAAAAGAAAAACTTAAAAAGTCAAACATGGACATTTAATATGAGACCGAAAGAGTAGTATAGATAAATTTACGTATTTATCTAATCTTTGTGTTTGCAAAGTAATTATCTTTAATTTACTAGTGTTAAAGGTACGCCATTCCATATAAATGTATTTTAATCAAATGTAACGAAATTATGACATTCTTCAAGTTTTATGGAGTCTATATATCTGGTTTTAACACTTTATCGCAATGTTGCAAAAATCGTGAATCGGTAGCCGGGCGGTCGACCACCCTGCAGCCTGTAATCGGTCAAGTCGGGGATTAATCGGTGATTAATCGGATTGACATTTCCTGCAGTTTTTTGGTATTTCTGGAGACCAAACTAAAAATCTTAACCGATTCCAAGCCTGCTATGTTTCCAAACCTCAATAAAAGGCTCCAATTCTGATTATGATGCCCATTGTGCGTTATAAGTGAAATATACGATCCCCAAATTAAATATAATGCCTAAATTATTATTATTTTTAAAATGACCGATTTGCCCGATTCGGCCGATTTTTTACCGAATCGGCCGATTTTGACCGAATCGGCCGATTAATCGGCCGATTCGGCCGATTTTTTGACTGCTCAGGGTCGATTTTTATCCTAGGCCGATTTTTCGACCGATTTTCAAAAATCGCCAAGGTACTCGGCCGATTACCGATTAATCGGCGATTAATCGGCCGAGTTGACCGATTTTTGCAACACTGCTTTATCGAGTATATCTACGCGTATTTTTCTACAACATTTTGTGGGGGCATTTTTCGATCATCTTGCCCAGCGCATCAAAATCCTCAGGACCGCCCTGGTGATGTTGTTGTTAGTGGTTCGAGCTTTATTGCGTTACAGTGTTAATGGTGGTGTTGAGCGGCACGGAACGAGCGACAGTGGTGTTGGTCGGCAGTAGGTATTGGTTGTGGTCGATGGCTATGGTGTTAGACGGTGGCTGTATGAGATGGTTTTTTTACAACTTACAATATCACACAAGACTCTAACAACCAATGTTGCAAAAATTGTGAATCGGTAGTCGAGCGGCGACTACCCTGCAGCGAGTAATCGGTCAAGTCGAGATTAATCGGTGATTAATCGGATTGGAATTTCCTGCAGTTTTTTGGTATTTCTGGAGACCAAACTAAAAATCTTAACCGATTCCAAGCTTGCTATGTTTCCAAACCTCAATAAAAGTCTCCAATTCTGATTATGATGCCCATTGTGCATTATAAGTGAAATATACGATCCCCAAATTAAGTATAATGCCTAAATTATTATTATTTTTAAAATGACCGATTTGCCCAATTCGGCCGATTTTTTACCGATTCGGCCGATTTTTTGACTGCTTAGTGTCGATTTTTATCCTAGGCTCATTTTTTGACCGATTTTCAAAAATCGACAAGGTACTCAGCCGATTAACGATTAATCGGCGATTAATCGGCCGAGTTGACCGATTTTTGCAACATTGCTAACAACTGAAGGAGATGAGAGACGAGGAAGACGATGTAAAAACGTATTTTTCAAAATTAAAAAGAGCTTGTACAATTTCTAGGAAAAAAAAGGCCATGTAGATATATACAGTCACGTGTGATGCCACAGTAGCATTAAAATGACACATCAGTAAAGTGTAACTAGTAAACTTTAATATAGTGATTTAATTAAACAAATTAAAAAATAGAATGACGTGAATAAATAAAAATATTATGTAGTGACCTAATTGAATGTTTTTAAGAAGTATGATAGATTTGTGTGAGTGCAAAAGCCTTATTTTTGTTTGTGATTGTGTCTCTCACTCTCACTTTACTCTCACTCTTAAACACATTATTCCAATAATAATGCATTCATTTCCGATCATCATCGCCTTTCCAATCCTCCTAACCCTCACTCATGGTTAAAAAAAAAAAAAAAAAAGTTAACCAATTAATTACCTCTAAACATATTTATATAATTTATCACATTTTTTTACTAATCAATTATTATTTTTTTGTTACAGGTATTAACAGTGAGTTATATCTAGAGGAAGGGTATAGTGTAACGACGTTAATTGACGGTGATAAGTTTAGTCTTAACCCTAATGCTGTGTTAACTGGATCATTAAATGATGACGTCATCATTTTGGATTCTGTTAGGAGTAGTGTTTTTACGGTGTCGTTTAAAGGCGGTGAAGGTATAATAAGTTTGGAGGACATTTCTCTCTTGCTCACTACCACTTTTACACATACTCTCTCTTAGTATTGTAACATCTCTAACCTCATATCCAAGGGATCGTTTTATGTAGTTTTATATTTGTGTGATTCTCTAGGTTCCTCTTAAAGGCGAGATCACCACCTCTTGAAGACGTGCAAGCTCAAGGTCACGAGTTGCTAAGCTTCGTCATCATCAATACCACTGAAGTGTATCTTGTTGATAGTTCTTTTCTCCCTCCATAAAAGTATTATGTCGAAGGCATTAGTGAAAGGTGCCGAAGGGTCGTGACGAAGCATTAGTGAAAGGTGCCGAAGGGTCGTGTCAAAGGCATTAGTGAAAGGTGTCGAAGGGTCGTGTCGAAGACATTCGATATGGTGCATCGATGTACAAGATAGTTAGGTTGGGTTAAAAGGATATTGATATCCTTATGATATTGTAATAAGGAGTGTGTCTCCTTTGGGGTAGTCATGTAGTGGTGTAGTATTGGGTAGTAATTCCTCCTTTGTAATGGAACTCGATATCTAGCCTTGTACCGGATAAAGTGTAGGCGACGTTGTGATAGGTGTGGTTCTACCTCGTGGAAGAACTCGGTGTCTAGCCTAGTACCGGATAAAGAGTAGGCGAATTTGTGAAGGCTTCTCCACCACATTAAGGAGCTTGTGTTGTATAGTGCTTACGAACTCTCGAGTGGGGAACTCGGGGAGTGGAGTAGGGCAAGGAATGTGTCCTTGTAGCCGAACCACTATAAATACTCGTGTCGTGGTTTTGTGTTCCTTTACTATTTATCTTTGCATTACTTACTTATATACTTATCTATCATCATCCAACACACACATTAAATAGATTGACACAAGTCAATCTAAATAGTTTAAAACGAAGTTTTAATCGGTAAAACTATTCAACCCCCTTCTAGTTTTCCACAAAAAAGACTTGAATTTTCCTTGAAATGAATCCTACAACAACTAGGGTACATTCCTTTTATAGGGAAAATAAATGGGGGCCCAACGGATACGCGTCTAAAAACCATTCAGAGTAAAAATCACATTAAAAGCATAAACCTTGTATATAAAGTAATGTACTTCAAGGTGTCAGACTTTAAGACTCTAACAACGGCTAATAGACGGCCTCCAATACACATCGAGGAAAATCTGACAATCTCTAGTTAGGAAGACTCTGAAATGACTGGGAGAGAGACTATTTACGGCTAAAACAAAATCCTAAGCCACACAAAAATTTAAAAGCAACTCAAGCCTGAGATATGAAAAGCCTGACAACTACTCATTATTCACAATAACTCCTGACATATATCAACATTAAGAACTATACATGCATTCAGTATGCATCAGTATTGGAAATGAAAATGTTATCCGAACATCATATAGAAAGACCCTGATGTCTCAAATATACAGGCTGGGCAAAAAACAAGTCAGCCTCCCTGGATCCAAGAAGACACATCAAGAGAATCCCAGGAGACCTCATATCTTTAGCATGAGTCCGTCATCGCCTTTCCCTTAAATTAGTCAAATACACTAATGGACTGGGATGGGGGACTTGATAGTGTATAGGACCTTCAGCCCACTCGGCTAAGGCCAATACACTATAGACTCGACCCAAACAGAAGGCCGACAAGGTCGGAGTCTGGTAAAAAGCCTGGGAAATACTTCCACATGCAACACCTAGACAAAACTTGCCTGACAAACGTGTCAAGGGGAACGGTACGTCCGAGAATCTTGCCAGGACCGTTAGGACGAGCACCACGTGCTCTCATCACTTATTCTCTTGATGATCTACGTGGACCATCAGATTGCCTTTATTGGTTCTCACAACCCTAAAGGACCTCCTATAAATACTTGGCCGTTTCTCTACCTAATCTCAAGCAATATACGTCAGACCAAACCTGACAACTCCACATCCAAGTCGATTATCCTCATGGGTAATTGACACAAACCAACTGAGTCGACTCGTGAGCGTTACCCCAACTCGTGACTCGGTCACACTTTGGGGTCCTTACCGAACGTGAGAAACCAAACGATCGACGAACCCAAACTCTCAATACGTACTATTCCTAAGCATTTATCAATGCAAATATCTCTACTATATATAAAGAGAAACCATTCTCCTTAAACTTAAAAGGGGGAATTACATACATCCCTACATACACACTGATATTTACATATTTCTCCAAATACAAGTTTTTAATGCATGATATACAAGCCTAATAAAGCATGGTTTGGGGAAATATGTAAATAGTAGTGTGTATGTGGGGATGTATGTAAATGCCCCAACTTAAAAACTTTAAAAATAGGTAAAGTTAAATTACTAAAATACCCTTGATTGAAAATGATAAATGATAATAGCATCTACCACTAAATAAATTGTTTAAATATTGTTTAATTTTCAAACTTTTATCATTTTTCGTTTATAACCCATATGGTTTTTTTCCTCGTAAAGATTTACAAATTGAACTCGTAAGTATTATATCAAGAGTCGCAACAAATACAAGTGCGCAAATATAATTATGGTCGCTTTACACCGTAACTTTAAATACAAGTTCGCAAATATAATTATGGTCGCTTTACACCGTAACTTTGCGCGGAGTATATATACAGTATAAAAATAAACTTACATCCCTCAAACTTCCACTCTCACTTTACTCTCACTCTCAACACATCCCAATAATAAATAATGCCTTCAAAGTGTACGTTTGGGCTTGAATATTTTTACAGTGTGTTTTATTATTTGTACATTATCAAAATAAACTTCCACCCCTCAAACTTCCACTCTCATTTGCCTCAAAATTTTCGGCTTACTTTAGGACTTGTGGGTTTATATAAGTTTGTTGTCATAACAAACTTATAAGTCCCAAAATAAGCTTAAAAATGGAGCTTAATGTTGATGATTAAGGAGATGACATAAATTGTGTGTTCGATTGCTGATAAAGACGGATGATAGATGAGATGAGATTGAGATGAGTTTGAAAAGATGATGGGATGAAGCAGATTTGAGAGTGATGGGGGCGGATCAATGTGTTTAGGGTTGTGAAAAATGAAACCGTGTCTTTAGGTTTAGTATCTTATTACCGGGTATTATGTATTGGACCAGGTAATTTGATTTGATGTTGGGCTTATTTTGTAATTATTTTATAGTATGCGTAAAACTCTATAATGCAATAAAATTTTACAATACAAAAGAGTGGATTACACGAATGTTTGTTGTTTTTATTTTGTAATCATTGAAATTTTCCAATGTCACAACTCTTGCAAACAGTTTCTGTGATTGAATATTGATCAAGTTTGAGTTCGATTCGAAATATAATAACAAGTATAAAATATTTATCAAGTAGACGTCAACTTGGGAACTCTTTGTAATATCATCGTTCTATTCATACTTTTGAATCTAACATAAATTTGAGAACTCATTTTTGTAAAATTTGAGCTCTCAAATCTTCAATGCGCCAATCACAATCTAAGGGCCCGTTTGTTATGTGGTTTTTGCCACTCTTTAATGGAATGAGCCTAAAATAATTAGTTTGGTACATGTCATTTGGTATCAAACAAAGAAATGAATTCAAAAAAGCGAATCCGGGCACTAGGGTGGGATTTGCATGATATCCTGACAATTCAAGTATGCTACACACTCTCTCTTTTTCTTGTCCATTGTTTTAATTAGATAACAATCTTTTTTATTTTTATTTTATTATAAAATATTTTTAAATAAATAAAATTTATCTCTCCTAATCCTATCTCAAATCCAAATCCTATACCAAATCTAAATCCACGGACCCTAAGGCTGACCAACTTTAAAAAAATTGGATTTTACACCATCATAATTCAATTGTTGCAAAACATTATTATAACACATAACCACCTTTCGCTTTATCTAACAAATGATTTAACTCTTCAAACAATAACCGATGCCTCTCTTGAGTATTTCGTAAAGCATCGAGTGACTCCAAAGCAACCCCCTGAGCACCATAAGCTTTCATGTTTGCCATCATTGTATGGTTCTTCGCTATTACCCACCTCAAATGCTGACAACAACCAAAAAGCAATTTGGAAAATGCATCATCTTCAATTGCCTGTTGCATAAACCACAAACGCATACAATCATGCAATTTTGAATAGAGCAATGATAGGCTCACTAAAAAAGTTTCACAAAAACTTCCCACAAAATGATGTGGCATACTACTTGGCATTTTTTTTCTCTCTATTCTCTTTTTCTTTTTCTAAAAAGGACACCACTTCTATAAGCATGTCAATTACACTTTTTTTTTTTTTTTTTTTTTTTTTTTTTTTTTTTAAATAAAGATGTGTGATGTTAGTGCAATTTCAGCTTCTATTAGTTAGAAAGTGTTATAGCAAAGAGTCTGCATTCTCCTTCCTCCCGTAGCAATTAGCAACACTTTTTCAGTCACTAAACTGTCGCTAGTCTGTTGCAAATTTGATATCTCCTTCCTCCCATGGTAATTAGCAACGCTTATGCTGTCACTAATCTGTTGCTCATCTGTCACTATCATGATTACTCCTTCCTCCCGTTCCTTTTTGTGACACTTTTTCTGTTACTAACCTGTTACTAAGCATCAATGTCCATCTCATATTAACAAGTCAGGTAGCAAAGACATAAATCGAACATGTTCCAATCATCATCATATGCTCCAATGCACAATACCAACCGTCAAGACCAAACACTTTTCTAACTATTACATAAATCACAACAGGAGAACTCTTTGTAAGAGTAGATTGAACATCTAGGCTGCTGTTTTAAAAGAGCTTAGCATCAGTAAGAACAAAGCTAACAGCAGTTACCATTGACGAGCAGTAGATACGTTCAAAACGAGTAGCAGATTCAATTATGTAGCAGTAGATTCATCTTAAACTAGCAGTGGAAAGAATATGCTAGCAGTGGTAACAAGCGAGATAGCAGTGGTTACAAGAATGACTAGTAGTGGAATCGTTTAAAGCTAGCAGTGGTTACGAAGAGCAGTACTTCAATGGGTGGGGTGTAGAATAGGGGTAGTATAGATTCTAATGTAGGTATCGTTTGTGTGGTGATTCATGTTTTGACATTGTAAATTCTTGACAAGAATGAGAAAGTTAGTTGGGTATGCCTGCCAACTCTTCTCATATTGGTGATTCATATTTTGACATTGTAAATTCTATGACACAATTGAGATCACTATCATAAGAACTATAGCTCGCCACATGTTATACCAGGACCACCTGCATTTTTTCTGTCACACATAGACTACTGTTGTAGCCTGCTCACTAAATTTGATCACTTGACTAAGATCATTTATACAGTTATACTTGAACATTATTTTGTAAAAACAGCAGTTAAAAGCTGTAAAAAACAGCATACAAAAGCTGTAAAAAACAGCCATGATCTGCTGTCAAAATGGCCCAAAATCTGCAGTAAAAATACCCTAAAATCAGCCATGTTTCTGCTGTCAAAATGGCTAAATTTCTGCTGTAAAAACAGCAATTAAAACACCCTAAAAACTGCATATAAATGCTCTAAAAAAAACTACATATAAGCTTGTGAAAACACACATCCAAACACCATATATAAACTCTTAAAACACCATATAGCTGTTCAGTGGATGTTGAGATGTGATGATTGCTACATTTGGTGAAAAGTGTGATTAACTAGAATACTATACACCATCTATGGAGCTGAGATGTGATGATTGTTGCATTTGGTGACAAGTATGATTGGCTTGCGAAGGACATTTCTTCTTAGAACATTTCTTCATTGTTTCACTGTTATCGGCTCCACAACCAATATTATCAGTGTCTTGCAATTTCTACAATCAAAATGAAAAGGTTAGCATATTCATTAACTTTTTTACTCAGATAAGTAATATAACTAGAATACATTCCTCTTTTTCTGGTTTCTTTTAATAATTTTCTCAGACGTGGGCTTGATTCTACCTGCGGGTCGACCTTTTCCTTATACTCCATTAGGATCACGAATCTTATTATTATCCCTGATAGAAGCACTCGTATGTGGCGTACACACGGGGCTACTAGTGCTAACTTTTCCACTTAAGATTTCACTCTTTAATTCATTAACTCGATCAAGTACAAGACTACATTTTTCGTCAAGCGCAGATGCCAAGTCCGCCACTTCAGAAAAAGAAGTACACATTTTATCATAACGACGCCCAACATCTGAGACAACCCAATCACTATAATTTACTTTAACCTTAGTATGTCTTCTTTTAACATCTTTTCTCCATCTCCGTAAGATGTATTTATTTGGAACAAGATATATGCTCTCATTAATAAGTACCGTTAGTGCATGTCTACACAACATTCCCCTAAACTCAAACAAACGACATATGCATCTAATATCACAATCTTCATATGATTCACCTTTTTTGAACCAAACTGAATATTGCTTCTTTATTAATTTTCCATTATCCTTTACATCCTCTAGAACTTCATAACTTGTATGTCCACCTTCTGATTTAACAGAACCAACCCCACAATACATCTTTCCCGTCAACTCTTCCCTAAACTCTTTAAACTTAGCATTGGTTAAAACATGTTTCATTTGTTCTTCCATGGCATAACGGGTTATAGGCGGGTACGAGAAATTGTAGGAATTAAAATCTTCTATGTTCTCTTTCTCAGCCCTATCCCTCAACGCATTTTCATATTGTTCCACAATTGCTTTAAGGTAGTTTTCTTATTTAAATATTTATCAAAAAACGAATTAATGCTCTCACTACGTTGTGTAGTAGACATCCCCGCCCAAAAGATATCTTTTTCAAAACAAGGTACCCATCGTTGTCTTTTAGCATACAAGTCTTTCAACCATTTGTTATTTTCAAGTTTGTACGTTTCTAACATTCCATTCCAAGATGCTTCAAATTCACTTGAAGTCAAAGAATCATAAACAGCCTTTTTAAGCTTGTACTTTATTGATTTGTATTTCTTATGTTTACCAAATTTTTCAGGTAGTTTCTTCATGATATGCCATAAACACCATCTGAATCATATTAATTTTTTAAACTATGAGAAAGTAAATCAAAGTTTATGTAGTATTAAACAATAAAATTGAGTTAAAAATTACCTGTGACGTGCATGAGGGAAAACAATCTCAATTGCATTTTTCATAGCTTGGTCTTGGTCAGTGATAATGGCATCAGGAGCACGTCCTCACATACACGTAAGCCATGAACGAAAGAGCCATGTAAATGTCTTAGTATCTTCATTTGAGATCAATCCACAACCTAGCAATATTGATTGTCCATGATGATTAACCCCTACGAAAGGAGCCATTGGCATCTCATACTTATTTGTCAAATATGTTGTATCAAATGTGACAACGTCCCCAAATTCCTCATAAGCCGCCCTACATCTTGCATCTGCCCAAAACAAACTTTTAAGTCTATTTTCCTCATCTAATTCCCATGCGTAAAAAAACTCCCGGTCTGTAGACTGAACCTTCATGAAATAACCTTGAATTGCTTCAGCATCACCCTCACCAAACTTCAGCCGTTTTACTTTATCAATATAGTTACGACAATCTCTTTCCGTAAATGGTAGATCCTCATATCCCCCACTTTGAACAACAAACATGTTGAAACTCTTATTCATTCTTACTCCAGCTCTTTGATAGATTTCAAGTTGTCTTTTCACATTTCCATTTACTACCCGATGACACCTATAAAACCTTCCTTTTCTCGGACTAAAAGGATGATTATGTTCAAGACTAACCTTTGAGATATGCCACTTTTTATCAGCACCAACAACTGCACTAACTCTAGCGCCACAATCTGTTTTCGTAATGGGACGAGGGTTGAAAGAATTTTTCGATTTTGATACCGACTTTTGAGCTCTATTACATGCAATAGTAACATATTTTTTTTCTTCATCATTTAAAGACTTTTGGGAAGATCTTTTGTACACTCCAAATCCCATTTTCTTTCCATAGATTGCATAAAAATCAGAAAGTTCTTTTATCGTGTCAAAAGTCATGCCAACTTTTGGTTCTTTGACCTCTTCATCATGAGCACACGAGCCTTCATAACATTCTATGTTTTCTTCAATTTGTGTCTCACAGTTGGTTTCTTTTTCCAAATGAAAAGGATAATTTCTACAGTTAAAAAATAACAAATTATGGTCAAAGGATAATTTCACGGTTGGTTTCTTTTTCCAATTCTAAGTCATAAAATACAAGCCTAATCAAATAAGTTTACAAAAATAAATTTAAACAAACACACCTTATATTGTATGCATAAAAACAAAAATATTTTATTGTATCATTAGATATGTTATAAATTTTTTTCGTACAAAAATCACCCCAATCACTTAAAATGAGAGATAAAACAAAATCCAACATTAAAATTAAAAAAAAAAACTTACAATAGGAGTATCCTTAATACTAAGATGAGGGAAAGGGTTAGTGGAGCTAACATATACAATCAAAAAATTCGAAAATTATGATAGCAATACAGGACTTACTTGGTTCCTTCCTCATCATATTCCACGTTCTCAATATCGGTTATTTTGGGTATTTCTGATAAATAATCATCATGTAACGGAGAAGAAAGGTAAGATGATTCTTTCGATGCATACGATGAAGAAGGTAAAGAAGAAGATCGACTCATCTAGATGTAGGAGATGAGTGGTTGGAGAAGAAGAAGGATAAGAGTTTATGATAATAAATATTACTCCGTATATATCAAAAGATAAATAAAGAAGAGAGAGAGAAAAAATGCCAAATGGTATGCCACATCATTTTGTGAAAAGTTTTTGTGAGATTTTTTTAGTGAGTCTATCATTTCTCTTTTGAATAACCAACAAAATTCATTAAATTCTCTAACAACTCAAAATTTGCCATACAAAACAAAATATATCAAAAAAACAAATAGTTTTATATGACAAAGTACCCAAAAAAAAAAAAAAAATTATTTAACATACACATCCCAAGTTACGCGGCAGGTATATTTCTAGTATAAAAATAAAGTTACACACACCACTCAAACTTCCACTCTCACTTTCCTCTCTCACTCTCAACACATTCCAATAATAAATAATGCCTTCATTTCCGATCATCATCATCATCGCCTTCTTTCCAATCCTCCTAACCCTAACTCACGGTAATTTTTTTTAACCAATTAATTACCTCTAATCATTAACTTATCATCTTCACAGTGAGTTATTGCTAGAGGAGGGTTATAGTGTAACGACGTTAATTGACGGTGATAAGTTTAATATAAACCCTAACTCCGTCTTAACTGGATCATCTTCACATGATGACGTCATCGTTTTGGATTCTGTTAGGAGTAGTGTTTTTACGGTGTCGTTTATAGGCGGTGAAGGTATAATACCATAAAGATCAGTTTTGAATGTTTTTATAAAAGAGTTTTGTAAGTGTAGTTTATTTATGAGCTTATATGTTTTCGCCTTATATTTTCATAAGTTCAATTTCTTTTTTGGCGTATTTTGAAACTTGTGGGCTTATGTAAGTTTGTATGTCATAACAAACTTATATAAGTCCCAAAATAAGCCGAAAATTGGGCTGATGAAACATAAGCTAATGAGCCTATAAATAAGCTACAAGCTTATTTATGAGTTTATCTAATCTCGGCTTATATTTCATAAGCTCAATTTTTTCGGCTTATTTTGAAACTTGTGGGCTTATATAAGTTTGTTATGACAAACAAACTTATATAAGTCCCGAAATAAGCTAAAAAAATGTGGCTGCCGAAAATAGATAAGCTCATAATCCCATAAATAAGCTTAAACAAACTTTATATATGTCAATTTGGTCAATTATCAATCTAAAAAGCTGTTTGCTTTGAAGGTTTAGATAGTAAACTTTCAAATGCGTGGTTGAGGCCTTGAAATTTTGCATAGATGGTTTGCCCAGAAACTATAAGAAGAATGAGTTTTGCTAAACTTTTTGACAGTTCACATGAGCATGGATTGAAAAGTAGTAACTGTTTTTTATTGTGTTTTTGACTCATAAATTTTAACAGGAGGAACTGTATTACAAAAGTGCATTGCTACTCGAACTGTATTTCTTTCCTGTGTTTACTTATGTTTAATTTAATATTAGATATTGGATATGAAATATGATTATTGTTTTATGCAGTAAGCGAGATCAAGAAGCTCTCTGGTAATGCGGATGGTAAAGCTGGGTACAAGGACGGGGATTTGGGGTCGGCCGAGTTTAATAAGCCCAAAAGTTTTGCTATTGACAAGAAAAACAACATTTACATTGCTGACAAAAGCAACAACGTCATAAGGAAAATAAGCAAATCAGGTTTATATCGATATTTTAACATGAACAAAGTAATTCACAAGTTTCTATACTTAACGTTTGAACATTTCATTTTCTTGTTTGTATTTAAAAAAGTCAGTGTTACTTGTTAAATGTCATAATGAGATCATCGGGATCTCATTTCTACCATCACAATTAGTTTAGTTGATTATGTCATAAAAGTCAACCCTAACGTTGACACACATAACCCATGAAACCAAATTTATTTAAATGGCGGGCGGGCTAGGTGGGTTGTTCAGGTAAACGGGTTGTATTCGGGTTGAGTTTATAATATTCAGTTCTGTATTTTTTAATACTAACTATAAACAAGTTAGGTGGGTCAATCTGTTTACAATTCCGAACCATTTAGAGTTTAGAGTTTAGACACCGTAACCCATTTATTTTTATGTTGGTTCGGGAATTGCCACACTTATTATGTCCTGTTTAAAAGGGCATACGATCTATTTGTACATGAATTTGCTGACATGTGATTTGCAAATTTGATTAAAGTTTGAGGATTCTAGTCACGGCCATTTTTTTTTTATCTTTTTTGTAACTATTTGTTTATCTTGGATTAATGGCATAGGTGTGACCACAATTGCTGGTGGAAATATTAAAAAGCCAGGCAAAGCAGATGGACCCGCACAGAATGCTTCATTCTCTGATGATTTTGAGCTGGTTTTTGATCCTCAAAGATGTGCGTTATTGATTGCGGATCATGGAAATAGACTGGTCCGTCAGCTTAATCTAAAGGCTGAGGATTGTGCTGATAATTCTTCCGGATCTGGTAAGTTTTACGGATATCCTAAAACTTGTTGATTAGCTTCGATATTTATAATAACTTTTCAAGATTCTACTTAACACGCCTCTTGTATTTACATTGTCAGTGCTTGGATCAACTGCAGCTTGGGGTATCGGTCTCGGAGTTGCTTGTTTCATTGGCTTGATGGCAGGTTTTGTTATTCGTCCTTATGTCCTCCCATATGTAAGCTTCTCTAATAGTTTCATCACTATATGGTTCTTTGCTATACTACTCAGTAGAGGTGGCAAATTGGGCTGCTGTGGCAGGTTGGGTAACGGGTCAAAACAGGTAGGATGAGGTTGGCCAACCCACAAACACTTTTTTACCCCACTTTGTGTACTTTACTGTGATAAATATAGAGGTGACAGTTACTACCCATATATCGACGAATGGGTTTACTTGGGTTATTTATTTTTATTGGGTCGAGGAAACTAAAACATTTAACTAAGAGGAAACGGGTATATGGGTCTAAACTCTAAAGTCACCCAAACTTTTTTATGAAAAAACCTCCCAAATCATTTTAATAATAATAAAAAAAACTAATTACTCTTGAAATTTATAATCATAAATGACACACTAACTGTTCATAGCAAAAGTAACTTTTTAGAGAAAGTATTACCAAACCAGTCCGACCCGGCCATTTTTGCCACTTGTAGCTATAGGTATGACCTGTATATTTATCTAACCAAATTCTGTAGACAGGACGCTTCAGGCCATCAGCAACTCAACATGACATGGAAGCATTACCTAATGAATCTGGTGAAACTAGTGACCTTCTACTGCGTCACGAAAAGCGCACTTGCTAGCCATAATAATATCTACCATCTTTTCAAGAAGTTTCTTACATTATCTTTCAACCAACTCACTCTAATTTTCGGCCTTAACATTATTAGACCTCGACCCACTCCTATAAAACCCGTGTCTTTATTAGATTGTGATGTATTACATTTACCACAGCCTACATCTACGAACCCCGTGTCTTTTTTAGATTATGATGATTTAAGTAACCACGAGATGAGCAAAACCCATAAAATAGTTGATGAATTGAAGGAGTTAATCACTTTTGATTGCACCCTCAATCCTAATTTATCTTTAGATCAAGAAAATGTGCATAGAGTTGAAGAAAAGAACGACCTTTCTCTTGGAACTAGTGGGAATCTCGATAAGCAAATTTGTGCTAATTTTGCGAGTTTTGTGGAAGGTAGCAAGACAACTTCGTTATGAAACATTAGGTGGTGTTGGAAGCTTGGTTTTATTATGTCTAGTATCTATGGTAAAACTGTAATGAAACGTTAGTAGTGTGTAATTGGCGTTGATGTGACGAATAACCTGACCAAATGGTATGTAAATATTATTACGTGTTTCTGTTAATGCATGAGTCGTTTGATATCTTGGTTGGTTTTTATGTAATGTGTCTTGCGCGAGTCTTTATTGTTCTTGTCAAGTATGATGTTTTGCTGTACTGCATGCATCTCTGTGCTTTAGTATGATGTTTTTCTTATCTGTATATACTGTCTTGTCCCTTAAATTACTATCGCAAGCTCATTTACTCTTTCTATGAACACACCAAGCACCGTTATGGACATCATTGATCAATTCCTGGCACCCAAGCAAGTGATGACACATAGTTGAGTGTTTACCTGGCCTAAAACACAACCATAAGACCACAACAACAAATGGGAACAGCATCACACTTAATTGACCACAGTATTTAAACATTTGTATACATTGATGTTGACATGTTGATACAATAGTAACATCTGCAAACCGCTCTCACAAAATTCCGACAGACAAATGATAATACCATAAAGATCATGACACAACGCCTCTGCAGCAAACCACTTTCTGGTTTATCATTGTTCATAACACTTAGGATTAAAAAGAAGTGTTGTTATATAATATGATTCTTTTCTGTCTGAATGGTTGAAACCGTGTTTGTGCTTTATTTAGTCATGAGCTGCAACAGTTTTCGTATATTGATTTTACAGATAACTGAAGAAACTAAATTATGAGAATAATATCAGAATTTCATGAGTTAAAAACATCCATATAACAGGCCTCCGCGACTTTCAACCCATTTGAGCGATTTCATTTTTAACTAGCTTTTAAATAAAGTAGCACATTTAAAAGCCGTTAAGACATAAAATGTTACAACCATGTAAGTGACCATCAAATACAAGTTTCTAACTGAATTTTTTCTCAAAAGATCCCTAACAGAAGCTGCAAGGGCTGGAATTTCAACGCAAGTTCGTAAAGTATATGAGTGTGAAAGAAAAAAACACCTCTGCACGCTCGAGGATCTCCCTTAATTAACTGATAAAATAAATTGAATGTTATGTTACAAGTTAAAGAGTAAATAATGAAATAACATCACAACCGTTCTTTATATTTGGGAAAGTTCCCGATTACCTCTTGGTGCTACCTGTTGCAGATCAGTCTTTGGCGTTTGCAATTTTCACCCATAGATGTCTTGTTGCTATTAGGTTCAGTTCCTTTTTTTCCGCTTGAGTCTCCCCCCATTGCCATCGTCACTCTCCACTCATTACAATTACCATTGTCATTACCCATACCATGGGGAGATACAAGGCTCTCAACAAATGCATGCTCATTATAATTATAATCACATTCCGAAATTGTGGATAACCAGATATGAGCGTTACCATGGGGAGATTCAACCCTTTGTACAAATACAGAGAAACTCTTGCGTGGAATGTGATTTGTATAGGTTTGGTGTGGACAATCATCATAAGGCGACGGCAGTAACATTTGTTCCTATATTGACTCTTGTACATTGTAGTTTTTTTTACCCATAACTTATGATAATACCTTGAACCACCAACAAAGAAGCATAAACGGTCTTTCGTAGTCCCCAGTTTGTATTCAGCAACACTATTCAACAGTACGGGGCTGGGGATTCGGGGGCTGGGGAATTTTTTAAAAACGTCTTTGGAAAAATCAAAGAAGCAATTACTAGTTTGAATTTTCGATAATAATGCCAGTGAATCGCCCCATTGTATAAGATACCATACGTGCCCAAAAATCTATAGTTAAATTCTCCAAGGACTGATCTCCAAACATTTAATTTCAATGTTAAGACTAGAAAACGATATTTATGAGTACATGTGTTTCTGAACCCGATTACAACCTTGTAATCGTCTATGGATGAATCATAGCCACGCCAAAACCCATGCCAGGAATATGTTCTTTAATAAGGTCAGAAATCTGGGGGAGACTTTTTAGTTTTATCAGCTGGTGAGTTGAGGGATTAACAACTAAAAGTTCAGTATCAAAACGTACGCATACTAGACCATTAGAAGAACCAACAATATCACACTTATAATCACTTCTACTTGGACCAGTCAAAACAATCTTTGTATGTCCAATTTCATTATTGTCTGCTTGCTTTTTGAGAGTGTAGTTAAGATGGGACTTAATAAAACAACCACTTGAGATTAAGGAATTCCATGACTTGCATAAGATCTTGTACCGAATGAAATCCTTTGCATCCGAATTGTGTACACTTAAAACCTTCAGCTCATCAACCATCATCAACCAACATCCAAAGGACTAATCCTGAGATACAAAATATACCAAGTTAGTCCCTTAGGTTATCATCAGATATCAGATGATGTCCTATTTTTCAACAAAGGTTGTGAAAGGCAGGCCAAACAACCTTTGCTGTGATAAAACCATAAATGAAACCAAACGGTTGAAGTGTTTTGTCTACAATGCAAGAGTGCCGAGAAGTTTATCAACATTTGCAAAATCTTCCAAAGCACGTAAATCTTATTCGTATGGCACAAATTGGTTCTTCGAGATCGATAAGAATTTGTTTGATGGGATGTCGAAAAGAAACAAAAACCTAATTCATTTATAGCTACTTTGAGTTCGATAATAATTGGTTAAATGAAATGTCGGAAAAAAAAAAAAAAAAAAAAAAAAAAAAAAAACCAAATTAATTTATAGCTACTTCAATTTGAGGTCACATATTATTTGCACTACTCTATGGTATGTAACTATGTTATGTGCTCAAATTCTTTGATATTCTTTATGTTTTCCATGACGAAAACTTACGGGTCATTAAATATGTACGAGAATTCTTAGTAGTCATTTTTGCGTTTCTACAAATCAGGCTTTTTTTGCGTGATTATGTTAATAGGCAATCAATTGTCACGCGCGATAACGAACAATTTATTTACTTATGCTTATTTCTACACACCTTTATGTGCGTATGTGAGTGATAGTTACCGACTAGTAAGTTATAATAAGAAACACTTCATTAATGTCCAAGAATAGTTGGAAATCACTTGATTAAAGTGTAAATTCGCATATTGCTACTGCATATTTATGTTATAAACACATATCTATTGTGAAGCGGTGTGATGCGACAGAGTTTAAAGAAGAAAATGTTTTAACTCTTAATATTAGATTATGCTTTTGTTTCATTCACATATATTAAAAGAGAAGTGCCTTGAAACTACTGTCGCATATTACAAAAGTTATAAGAAGAATAACGTAGATTAACCATATGAAATGGTCAAGTCTCCTAAATATTTGTAAAAACAAATGCTTATCATTTCTTAGTTGATGTATTCCAACTTCTTGTGCAGGGTGACTATAGGGGATGCTTGGTATTCGCTGTTGGCACTGCTAACATCGAATCTTTTAATTTACAAGAAAATACCTTCTAACATTGAATCTTGGCTCCGGTCAGCTCTTGATCTTCTGTTACTTATTATCAAAATAAACCTGTATTAGGTTTATTATGACCAAGTTAACTCTTCGCACCAAGATCAAAATGAAAGAGTTCCAAAAGAACCTCTTCGCAGCACTACTGTAATGACAACTTGATGAGTAAAATCATTAGCTCATAGTGACAGGTTAAGGGTTTTTCTGTTTTCATCGTGGTTGCTGAAAACCATAATCAAACAATTAAATGAGATATCAGGCTCAAGTTTCGTGGTTATTGCTTACTATCTTTGGATCATGATAAATGTAAAATCTTAATTTTTACATGACTGCAACTACAATAGTACAACAAAACAACACATAAAAATTTTATAAATCTCGTATTATAAAGATTTCATATATAAATACTAAATTGAGCAGAGAAAGGAGTTGAAATATTACACTATAAGGATCGAAACCATGAGAAACCAGTAACACTTGCAAAAGCACAGTGTGCTGACATAAGAAATTTTCCAATGGCCTGTATTACGCTACAGTTTTCACACCACGCTTAGATTTCAAACATAATATATAGCCTACATTGGCCTGTATTACACCCCAGCAGTTGCTTTTGAAGCATGATATCTTATCGTAAAGGTTCATGTTTGTTCACTTTAGCTAGCCATGATAGTATGATACCTTAACGGCTTAACATCATCAAGTATGTTGGAATTCTATGTAAAGCATTTCAGTAAACACCTTCCGTGCATCATATTATTATACAATTTATATATGGAGATGTCGTGTATCACACAGCGCACGGAAATGGCCACCCATGGTGTTAGTGGCAATTTTATTAATAATTGGGACTAAAAACCATTGCCAAATACAAGTAAAGCATGAAATTATAATATTAAGCAGAAAAAAAAGCACACAAAAAACATACACAACTACGCACGTGAAACCCTTCGCCATTTTGCCATGAACACCACCACCCTAACATACACCCAATCTTTCAAGCTATCTTGACACTGAAAAAAAGCATGTCTCGCACGGCGGTTAAAAAGTAAAGCACCAACTACTATCCAAAATCCAGTAGGAAAACCAGCGGCCCCTCCAATATAAAACCATCTCTTAAGTTCATCTATGGCTTCGCCATCACTCCTACTTTCACCAACTACAGGTGTAACTTCAAGTTCTTTATCTCCGGGACAAGATTTGTTCAGTGGAGGTCCGCATAGTCCTGCATTTCCAATGAACCTTGATGGTTCAAAGGACTGGAGTTGAGTGCTTGATGGAATCCTCCCAGACAAGTTGTTATGCGACACGTCAAGATAATCTAACAAATTCATCTGAGACATGCTTGATGGCAACCCTCCTGAGAACTTGTTTTTGGATAAATCCAAAGTCAAAAGTTCTTTCATTTGACCAATGTCTTTCGGAATCTCTCCAAGTAGAGCGTTGTGTGACAAGTTTAGTACCACTAATCCCTGCAGATTGGTAATCTCATATGGGATTGGTCCTGTGAGACTGTTGGTTGATAAATCAATTGTCTTCACCAATCTCAGATTTCTACTAAACTCATTTAAGTTTCCTTGCCATTGAATCAACAGATGGTCATAGCTATCGCCAAGATAGTAAAAACTACTATAATGATGTAGATTCTGTCCCGTAAACACTCCTTTTTGAACCATGGAAGTAAGATTATGCACACACGATGGGATTTTTCCATGAAGATTGTTAAATGACAAGTCTAAAGTTTTAAGACTAACTAATTGACATATTTCTGAAGGGATGGCTCCAGAAAAGTTGTTTGATTTTAGGCTAAGAGCGTACAACCTTGACAAGTTTTTACCAATCCAAACAGGAATATTACCATATAATTTGTTGGCCCCCAAGTCCAAAAAGCTCAACTTGGTGCAATTCTTCAAAGACAGTGGCAATTCTCCAGACAAGCTGTTGTTGTATAAAGATAAGGTCTCAAGTTGACCCAAACGTCCTACACAGGGAGGAATATATCCTGATAGCATGTTATTGCCTAAATTAAGAACTTTTAGATACATCAAATTCTTCAAGCTGTCCGGAAGTTTCCCGGTCAATGAGTTATGTGACAGATCTAAAAAACTTATGCGTGCCGGAAAAGTAGGTATTGGACCATAAAAGTTGTTGGAACTCAAATCTACTTTTTCAAGCTCAGGACTTGATAATGATTCTGGTAATTTCCCACTTATGTTGTTGACAGAGATCCAAATAATATAATTGAGATATGCGCCATTGGTTCCAGAACTTTGTTGGAATTGTGTCTGAAATGCTATTGTTGGAAAGATCAAGATGCCCAAGGTTTTTCATTTTTTGTATCGATTTGGGGAAACGAGGTCCTAGCTTATTGGAGTTGAAATCAATATACACTACACTCGTAGAAAGGTTTGACACGTCATCAATAAAAAGCGCTCCTTCGAGTGAGTTGTATGAAAGATCTACCAACCCAAGATTTGATTTTCCAATGTTTTTAGAGATAACACCTCTAAGAGAATTGGAAGATAGGTTCAGTTCTCCAAGTTTGGGTAGTTGCCACAATTTGTCACTTATTGTTCCATTTAACTGATTGGAATCTAGGTACAACTCATTTAGGGATGAAAAGTTTTGAATCTCATCAGACAATGACCCTGTTAATTGGTTATTTGAAGCATCCAATTCATACAACATATTTGGGGATGTGCATCGAGACAAGTTGTTCAGAAAATCTGAAAGCTTCCCATCAAACGAGTTACCAGAAACACCAAAATTCACAAGCCTATTGCTAAGTAATGGGCACAACCATTGATAACTTGATGAGTTGAGATTGTTGTTACTGAGATCAAGGGTATCAATAAATGAAGAAGAGTTGACAACTGAAGAATATGGATGCATGACTTTTGAGAGGTCACATCTGCCTAAGCTTAAATCTGATAGGTTTTGGAGACCTATAATTGCATTTACCCAATTATTTGCTTTGGCCAGAGAAGTTCCATCCATATAAAGGTCACTTAAAGAAGACAGAGAAGACAACCAATCTAAGTTTTCAACTGTGCAACTACCAAGGGATGCTAGTGAAAGAGTTAGCAAATTGGTGAGGTTTCCAAATTCTGGAGGAATGGTTCCATGGAGAGAGTTGTTTGAAAGGTAAAGCCTTGTTAATTTGGTCAAGGAACCAATGGATCTTGGAATGGTTCCACTAAATTTATTCCAACCAAGGTAAAGCCCTGTTAAATTGGTCATGTTACCAATGGACTCGGGAATGGTTCCACTAAAATTATTGTGACCTAGGTAAAGCTCTGTTAAATTTGTCAAATAACCAATGGAAAAGGGAATGGTTCCAACCAACTGATTCCCTTCAAGGGATAGTCTTTTTAATTTGTTCAAGGAACCAATGGACTTTGGAAAGGTGCCAGTAAACTGATTACGAGAAAGGTAAAGAACAACTAACTCGGTCATGTTACCAATGAATGCGGGAATGGTTCCATGGAAAGAACAGTAGGACATACGTAAATGATTCAAGTATGTTAAGTTAAACAATGAAGGGCTAATCTCACCTCCAACACGACCTGTATTGTCGCACATCAGGTCAAGCATTGTGACATGACCTGTTTGGTTGTTGCACCTTACTCCCCTCCATTTACAACAATCTTCTTCTTCTTCGGGTCTCCATGTAGAGAGCAGGCCGTCGGGGTCTAGAAGGCGAGCTTTGAAACCAAGAAGAGCTTTTCTCTCATTATCGATGCACGTATTAGTAGCCCCTCCTGCTGCTACAACCAGTTTGTGGCCAAGAGATGTGGCTGCCGTGGTATTAAACCTCAGTAGAACAAGTGAAAAGATAAACAAAACATGAGTTTGCATAAAGTAAAAGAAAATATTTTCTCTCATAATGTATGTTGTAAATAATTTGTATTGATGCTATTTTATTTGATAACATATATGCCTATATGCAGCTTTATATAGACTTAGAAAAAGAATAATTGAACGAGAACATATATTTATTTGTGTGGTGTAGAAATTCATGGAAATAAAATTGGAGTCCCGAACTAGACGTCTAAAGACTAAGTCTTTGCAATTTGTACTTATTGCATGTTCATCCAACCTGATATCTTTTTGGTCCTCCAACTGTTATGTGATATATTTTTGTGGTGTAGATATTCATGAAAAAAAATGATGTCCCAAACTATACGTCTAAAGACTAAAGTCTTTGCAATTTATACTTATTACATGTTCATCCAACGTGATATCTTTTGGTCCCCCAACTGTTATATGATATATATTTGTGTGGTTTTTATTCATGGAAAAAAATGAAGTCCCAAACTATACGTCTAAACACTCTAAAGTCTTTGCAATTTGTACTTATTGCATGTGCATCCAACATGTGATATCTTTTGGTCCTCAAATAGTTTAAAGAATAATTTAATTACTACATACACATATAGGAGTCTCGATAAAAATGGCCAAAAAAGCTTAAGTAAATTCAAAATAAATTCCCACTAATATACAATTACTAACTTACTTACTCGCAAACATCACAGGATAAAAAGGTAAACAATTTCACTAATCGAAAATATAACAAAAAACAGTTTTTAATCAATCTACTTGGCGGAGATTCATGAGTATAATATATATGTTTTGGCGAAGTTTTATAATGATATAATTATAAGGCAACAAAAAGGTACTATTAGGAATTGAACTTATATTTTATAATGAATAAAGGATGTTAATGACGTTAATTGAAATAATACTAAAACGATGAGTTGAAGAAAATTGTAGCGCGTATTTGTTGACGCATAGCTGTTTATATTTTCGTGGTGAGAGTTGTTATAATTTTTAGGATTTTTAGGTCATATTAATTGATACCTTTTAATAAGTATAGTTGTTAATAAGTACAAGCACATTATCCGTGTAAAGCAGTGGGGACGAGTAATACCTTTAGCTAGGGCTAATCTTTTTGTCTTTTTGTGGATCGCGTTTTTCAGTGATTGATGATAATTTTTGTGGTCGTGGGCTTGCGGTGAGAGATAGTGAAGAAGTTAAAATGTCATATTATTATGTGTAAAGTATAAAGAATTGAAGTTAAAGATCCCAAATTAATGTTTGGATACTCGTAACTCCTAAAAACTTGTATTTATTAGACATCCTTTTCTACTTCGTGATATCTATTGATGAGTTTAGAAATATCTTTTTTTTTTAATTAATTTGTTTATTTATTTTTAAAAATTATTCATTCTTTAAATGTCTACTAATTGCTACTGAAAATGTCTCGACATTTGAAAAGCCATAGCTTAACTAATTGCTACTAAAAATTTTTAATATTTTAAAAAGCCATTGAAATTAAATGATGATGCTATATATGTCCAACAATTTAAAGTGGATGGTCCTAAATTGATTTCTTATCTTTTTGTTTTTTTCAAATGTATACAAAATAACTTTGTCCTATTTTGTGGAAAATATGATGAAAACTAAAGTTAATGGTCTCAAATAGACGTTAGGAAACTCTTACGAAATTGTATTTATGACACATCATTTTATATCTTGTGATATTTTTTTAGGAGATAGGAAACTTTTTGTTGCTTTGAACTAGCTTTTAAAATTCCGCATATGCGGCATTGTTAAATAAAATTATTTTATAAAATTATGTAAAATCTTTAGACTTATATGGTTCTAATACCCATGCATGATTTATTTATATCGCTTAATATTTTATATAGATTTGTGTTGAACGTACGATTTGATGTTGTTTAACTGACGTGATGTTAAGGTTGATGTTATATAAATTTAACTATCGATATCATATTCTAAACATTATGCATGTTTAATAGCATATAATGACCCTTGAAAAACTATGCGGCGTTGCAATATTTAATTTTCACATCAATGTAACTTATGAGGTTGTGTCTTCATTTTGATGTTGATATAATTTTAGCCATATTTAACTTTTGAACCCGTGTACGCGCGTGTTAAACTTATGAAAAAAATAACATACTCATTAAAAGAATTGAAAATAAACCTACTTTCTCTCTGGCTTACGATGGGCGATTTTCTCAAAACCATTACAATAAACGATCTCTAATCCTCTAATCTTGTCCTACTCCTTATAACGATTGTGTTTTGGACGGTTAACTTGATTAATTCAGTCCTATAACATTATTTTTATTTGGATTCAGACCTGATTGAGTTAGGGTTTCGGCTTTTTTAGGGTTTTTGTTATAATCACTGTTTAGTGATTTTTTTGATAATCGAACTTTCTTTCAATCATGGAAGTCGGTTAGGATTTGTTTGGTCTATAATCATGCCTCGACTTTGTTGAGGCAAACGAATTAAAGATTGACGTGGATCTTTTAGGGTTTTATTTTAATCGCCGTTTAGGGTTTCGCTCTATTGTTTATTTTTTAATCATTATGGAGAAAGTTGGTATTGCTAATGATTTGAGTGCTACTGTTGATTGTCGAAGGTGACTATGAGGAAACATAAGAAGACATCTCCTCATGTTCAGGTTGATCATGTGGACTCGGTGTCCCCTACTGGTCCTAATAGTCATGTTAATTCTATCAAAAGTATACATGATTTTATTGAAGGGGTGTTTGGGGTCTCGTTTAAATCTGCATCGGATATTGATTTATTCATTAGGGAGCTTGAAGAGGGCAAACATCTGATATGGCCTACTTTGGATAGTGAAACTCGTTCACAGGTTTCTGAGGCTATGTGTGGTTTATTTGAGGCTTATACGCTTGACATGAAGGCTAATGCAACTAAATCTGATGTGAGTGGCAAAGATATTACACCTAATGTTAATGTGGATGCGAATACACAACCTTGTCCAAACTCTACTTATAGTTCTTTGGTTGCTGAGCCTGTTTGTGAAGGAGTTAACGTGTCTATTCCACGTAAAGTAGTAGAAAAGGTTAGTGTACGTCTTGAATACACACTATATGGCTACTTTATTGGTAATAGAATGGCGATTCCAGTGGTTGAATACTATGTTAGAAATAATTGGGCTAAGTATGGTTTGAAAAAGATCATGATGAATGCAAACAGTTTTTTCTTTTTTAAATTCGATACTCAGGCTGGTTTAGAAGCAGTGTTGGAAGAAGGACCTTGGATGATTCGTAAATCACCGATCATTCTCAAGAAATGGTCAATTGATACTAGTTTATGTAAAGAAGAGCTGACTCGTATTCCGATATGGGTTAAATTACATGATGTGCCTATTCAAGTTTTTGAAGATGATGGTATCAACTTGATTGCTTCATTTACTGGCAAACCTATTATGCTGGATTCGTACACAAGCTCTATGTGTAAGGATTCTTGGGGTAGAAGTAGTTTTGCTCGGTGCTTAATCGAGGTTGGTTCAGAGGATGAGCTCGTAGAAGTTATTACTATTGGTGTCCCCTCTCTTACTGGGATGGGTTTACTAAAGAATCTATCCGAGTTGAGTATGAGTGGAGGCCTCCTAGGTGCACATCATGTAAGATCTTTGGGCATATCTATGAGCATTGTACTAAAAAAGTGATTACTCCTCCTGTTGCTACTACTTCAAATGTCGTTATGTCGTTACTCCTCCTACTATGCATGATAACAATGGTTTCCAAAAGGTGAGTCATAAGAAGAAGAAAGGTAAAGCTCAGTCTGGTAAAGGGAGTCAGGTGGGTACTTCTATCAAACAGACTTTCAGGTATGAGCCAAAGAAGACTACTAGTGAACCAAAAAAGGGAGCCACTATTAGGAGTAGTGTGCCTACATCGTCTTCTATGTTGCAGCCTAAAGGTTCCTCCTTTAAGGAAGGTGAAGTTTCTATGTCAAATGCTTATGCTGCTTTGGCTACTGAAGAAGATGGTGATGATGATTGTGTTGAAAACGTGTTTGATGAATCGGCTAATTTATTTACTACCTCTACTAAAGGTGGAAGTTCATCATTCACGGTAGCTGCTGGTTAGCTTGTTTTTTGTTTTGATTCTTGTTCTAGGTTCATTGATTCTAGAGTTGTTAAGAGCTTTTGGCATGTCATAAGCTCTAGGTTAGTTGCCTATCAAGCTGTTTTAGCTTGAGGTTAATGTGGTACTTCAGCCACATTCCATCTGTACTCAATCGTTTTGGTTTAATCTATTTACCAGGATGTAGGATTACTCCCCTTTACCCAAAAAAATAACATACTCATTATTGAACGTATTAAAAATAATAAATAAATAAATAAATAAATAAATAAATAAATAAAAAAAAAAAAACTTTCGGATATCTGTACTCACTTTCATAAAGAGAAACAACATGGGTCGTTCGTATATGTACAATCTCCTGTATTCATGCAAAATGTCTGATGAAAGATGCTTGAGGCATAATCAAACTCTCATTATTCATGTAATAAAACATGGATCAAGTGTCATACTTGCGTATAAAGGGCATCTTTGCAAACTACGCCTCAGCGCGTCCGTTAAGGGTGCTTGGCTAAAAACATGCTACTCGTTCCATAATAATCTAATTATCTCATTAAGCTTACTGTAATCTACCACTTAGAAGTTATTGCATATTCACACTACTATATTGGAATAGGCAAATACTTCCAAGCAACCCCGAGTAATTATCATTCATACCCGCAAGTCATGCACAGATACAGAATCATAGACAAAACTTCGCTTGATTTAAAACGGTCAAACTTGGGACTATAGGATGAGCGAAATAGTTTCTGCGGATACATGACACTAGCTCAAAGATCTTAGAACAAATTATTCAGAAGACGTTGTTCGCGATATGTCAGCTAAATTGATCTTTAGATTTGACTTTTTATCAAAGATGTCTAAAAAATGTTACTAAAAAGAAATGTACTAATGCTATAACAAAAGATAATAATACCACAATGTTCACAACAAGGAGACACAAGCCGCTCTAACATCTCATTTGCTGTCACGTGTTCTTGAGTGCTTGACACAATATAATCTACTAATGTTGTCTCTTCCTCGCCCAAAAATTCGGTTATTTTCTTGGAGATCCATGGTCTCATGCGTTCATGCAATCCATTCTGTATAATGTCATGAAATAATGTTATACTGAAAACAAAAAAAGACACTTACAAATCATACTGATCCAATATATGGACACTACCTAAGGTCATTGAATATTCCCATACGAAATCCTTACCTTGTTATAAACATATCTGATCGTTAAATAATATTGTATTAATCGAACAAAATACCTATCCGAACCCATAAAAAAACAATTGTTTTGCAATGTCAGACATATATCTCAACAAGAAAGAACTCTAGGCAAAATACAGGCGAGGGAGTCATACCTAGTTGGCTAGTTTTTGCTTCTTTCTTTTATCCGGAGAAAAATAGTTCACACCGATATGACCTTATTCAAATAGAACGCCTAGTGGCTATTACTCGTGTAAGTATCCAATCTAATCAAAAGATGCCATATTTAACTAAAACTATTTAGCGGTTAAACTATCTCCCCCTAAGCAAAAAAGAACAAGTTTAAGAATACCAAAAGTTCTCTCTAATCATAATATTTATGTAATAGAAACATAAAACTCTGTTTGTATGTCTAAATGCGTACAGCTAGGTTTGCCGTTTTACAAAATATTCAACATTCAATTATAATCCATAGAAAAAGACTTGGCAATTAAGCAAGCAAGAGTGGAAAATGGGCATAGGGCTAAGCATTGGTCTCGGACCGGACCGACCAAGACCGAGACCGAATTAGCCCAAAAGCCGAGACCGAGGACTTGACCGAATGTGGTCGGTCCGGTCCGGTCTCGGACGGTGCGGTCCAACAAGGCAAAATAGTCGGTTTGTGGTCCGGACCGGACCGGACCGACGAAGACCTAGACCGAATTAGCCCAAAAGCCGAGACTGAGGACCGGACCGAATGTGGTCGGTCCGGTCCGCCGGTCGGTCCGGTCCGTTCTGGTGGTTTGCTCAGCCCTAATTGGGTGAGTAGGAATTTGGAAACAAGTCAAACAGGTAGCTTTTTTGTGTGTGTTAGATCAAGTAGGGGACCCACAACCGCTCCTTTTATAACACAAATTTCAATTTTATATGTTGCTATTGCCGTAAATATGAGTACAAAAACCTATATTACTAACAAAATAATTCAACTTCAATTTACATAGAGATTTAAAAAGTTTTTATGCATTTTAATAAGCTTAGGATGGCTTCTATCCCATTTGACCTGTTTCATCTTTATGCTCAATCCTTTCAGCTTACCAATTTGGGATCAGACATAATTAAATCAATCGATTTATAAGTAAACTATAAAGCAAGAATTCTATACTAACCTTGTCATAAGTTGCCCAATTTATTGGATAAGAAAACAGCTCGTCCTTGGTTTTTGGAATGGTGTCAATTAACTGTTTTGAATCCAAAAGCTTCTTATTATCTGGTGTCTTCACATTCTCTTTCTCTCTTGTTTTATCTCTGGATCGGTTAGTCTCCTCCCGGTCCCTATCTCGATGGCTTGATTTATCATGGGACCGTCTACTGCGTTCCCTTTCTGAATCAGGTCTCTCTTCTTTTGTATTTGCATGTCCAATTCATTTTGAAAATTCAGCAGCTGCAGCCAAATTAGAAGATGGTGCAAGCGGAGTAGTTTCTCTCACAGCCTGTAATTCTTCGGTTGAATAATCTATAGGAAACAAAGGTCGCATCTTTTTATCCTTTTGTGCATCCTCATCTTCCTCTTCGTGGAATGGAGAAGGGACTGTAGTTCTTTTTCCCGAACCCACAAGACCAAATCCTAACTTTTTGGTTCCAAAGGTGTTGTTTTGTCCTGTCTGTGAAGCAGTCGCAGACTCCATGACTGAGTCGTCACCAGTCCCATTTTGTGTACTCCTGTTACCTGTCATACGGAACCCCGGTGGTGGTTAATAATACAGATGAACAAACAAGCCCAAACATGAGACTATCCCTAGGACCGATTAAGCCCGAATATTTGGTCCTAAAGTCCGTTCACTTATGCACAGCACGTAAAACTGTTTTTTCATGTGATATTTCTTATGAAAGGCAAAAACTCAGCATCACCCCACCTTTTGGTTGATGGGCCAATCACATACCAAAGGCCTTTGGTGTTTTCCATATAATATTAAACGTAGTTTTCTGATATATAAATCTTTTTAAATTATACCATTACATATACTATATTTTAATGCTTCAAAAGAATGATCTAAGGTGCTTTTCGAAAACAGGGTATTTTCATTCTTCAAAGGATTAGAAATGTTCAATGCTCATTTTTCAAATATTTAGTAAATCTTGTTTTAACTTAATAATTAATTGCGAGTATAACTTATAACCCAATATTTAATAAAATGTGATATGTCATTCTAACTAAAAGTAAAAAACAGGAAGTAAAAAGATCTAGGACCAGGACTGGTTTTAACTTGTTGACTAGGTCAGACCTTCATACAAAAATAGAAACGTAAAGAAAAAAATCTAGTTGAATTGAAAAACTTACCGTTTTCGTCTGCGTCTGCCATTTCAATATTAGTAGTTGGGTGGTCAGAAGCCTTATTTCTGATTTCCGCCAAGCTTCCATCAATTAACATAGCACTGTCCAGTTCCATTAGTTGTAGTACTAGATAAAAGCTCCAAGGCATGTTTTTGTTGTTCTTTCTGCTGCTTCCTTTCCTGTTCGCCTTTCTTCTTCAACTAAGCTTGTATCATATAAATTTCTCGCATCATTTAATCGTATGTAACTAATTCCAGGCTAGACTATAACATAAGACCATCTAATAATTAGTTTATAACATCTGGATATTAGGTGTTTTCACCAGAAACCAGCAGTTACCAACATACTTATTTCTTGTTCATTACTAATCAGTTTTAAAAAGTAAGAGCATTTTCACGCTATCATGGAGCATATTAATCGCTAAGACTTTAGTGGTATATTTGTAAAACTGTAAGCAAAATTAGATCGAGTCACTACTATCGAGAGTATGTAACAGAACACGAAACTGAGTACATGTTTAGTGCAAGCAACATGTGGTCCTTGTTATAGCAATGGATCAAACAAGAACTGTAGCCAATACTAATGAAGATGGCTTTCATGAGAGATGGAAACAAACCTCACCATCAATAACATTTTCTTTTATGTTTGGCGCAATTAAATCGCTGAACAACTATTTCATACTTTAGTTTAAATACATAATGATTATCTAATTATATTATTTTCATTGCAATACATATCAGAACACTCTTTGTATAAAGCTACTTCAAAGTCTTGTATTTTAGATAACTGATAGAATTGATTGATGCAATATGTCTAGTCAATTTGAATTAGATGGTCCCAAATTATTGTTTTATTTATTCATGGTTCGATAATCCAAAAAATATATTTGTCCTGTTTTGTGGAAAATGATGAAGAAATAAAGTTAAGACTTAAGAATCCCACATTAGAAGTTAGAAGACTTGAAAGTCTTTAAAACTTGTAGTTATCAAAACATCTTTTCTATCATGTGATACTTTTCCTCCTCAATACGTGTGATACAAATCAATGTCTTGACAATGATACCCTAAGTATACTCTTTGAAAATATAATCAAATTTTCCATATCATCTTTCTAAGAAAAATGGAGTGGTGGTCACTGGTGACTGGTTTTAAGAGACCAACTATATGAGTTTGCCAGATTTGGTTGTGGATGCTAAATATTAACAGAAATGCCACACGATCAAAAGTATTTCATATTAAGATTTAAATTTGGATTCAAAAGAGTAATTATGTACATCAAACGCCTCACGATCAAAAGTGAGCATGAATGTCATCGTGCTATATGACCTCAATAAAGACTAAACGATAACTCAAAGTAATTCATGTTCCAATTTCATTTAGTATTTGATACCATGGAACTATGGAAGAGAAGACACTTCACCTGATATTGTTGTCACGGTTTGACAAGAACCGCCCCAAAATATCAGACATCATGAAAGCTAATCAAGATATCACATAAAAGATGGAAGCTGACCTGAGCAAGGACAACATTCATGAAATCACTAGCATCAGCATCTCCATGGCCCAAGATTCGTAAAATACACAGCAATCTTATTTGGAGAAAAGGGTCTGCAATGCCAGAAATGTCATATTCAGGAGCATATGGACTGTTGACGGCATCCTTCAAAACTTTTACCAAGCCCTCTGTGCATTTCGGAATGGAAAGAGAAAATATACAGAAAAGATATCAATGGTGGATGGCACTTTAAAAAGACGTGAAATTGTACAGCAATTCACTCTGCGCTAAAGAAATGTAAAGCAATAAACAAAGGAAAGTACAAAGGAATAGGAGAAAGAAAGACAGTTAGTACTAACACACCCAACTCCATCAGTATAAAAAAAATGACACTATCGTTCTACAGACCACCTTCCACTTGAGAGATGGACATATGAGTGACGATGAAAATGATTAAATTTAACACAAATAATTATAAACGTTTCAAACAGACATTTATCACAAAGCTATTGTGATTTTCTTTTTAAGTTTTCATCTTATAACCAATTGGTAGCAAATGACATGGTGGAGCTATCCTTCGGTCTTGCACAGTTACGTCAAACCCATATCCAAAAAATGGGATACCAGTAATCTTAACATGAACTTAACCTTTTAGATCTAACGGCCATATTATAGAGCGAATACAAATCATATTCTGGAGGTCATAACAGAACATGTTCCAGACGCATTCAGAAGAAACATCAGTGATGTTTCTCTCAGTATATAAGGTAGGCTACATCTAAGTTCTCATATAAGATTCGGATAGAGCTATTTTCTTCCACACACACTGGTAAAAATATTAGAACAAACAAGGTCAATATACCTTCCTGAAATATTCAAGGGCCTCTTCACTGACTATACAAAGATCTGCACAAAGCTGGATTGCAGTTAAAAGGACCCCATGATGCTTTTCTTTAAGTAATGAAGCAACAGGGTTCACAAAATTCTCTGCGAGGTTGGGAACTTTCTTTATAATCCTTATGGAGCATAAGGCTGCCTGTGCATTGTAAGAACATAATAAGTACTTAATATTATTTGAGTTAATTATATTAAAAGAAACTGAAATATGCTAAACATAATGAACAGAACGTGAGCAGAACTGTAGATTAAATGCCTTAATCAAAGTCCAAGCATTCTACATTACGACATTTTTATTGCTTCTCAAAATATTCCCCAATTTTTAATAAAAACAATATACTATAGCAACATCTGTAGACTGGAATTCTAAAACAAGAAGGGCAACAAAAAAAACAAATTAATTTTCTCATTTTATAGCTAATTTGATTTACACAGGACAAAAGAGATAACTAATATGATTGTGAAAGTATGATATGACTGTGGTTAGCAAAATGGCAAGTACTTTTATTAGAGTATTTAAAGGCAAAAGGTGTCACGTCTAACCTAAAAGTGACTACATAAAGGGTATTCATCATTTATCTAAACTTAGTAGTTGATCAATTTCATCTACTCTCTCTTTCCAAAACAATCGCAACATCTTGCTTTTGGGTTGTCTCGAAGTGTTCCCTACTTTAGTAAGTGCTCAGGCCAAATTTACTATTTCAACAATTAGTAATCATCACTTGATTTCTGTGACTTTTAAATTGGTCCGTAAGGCTGTTTTGGTTTTTACTTCTTATGAAATAGCATTATTTTACATACGCCTACTAATCAATGTTTTAAAAAACTATGTGCAAAGTGAAATGGTGCAAGTCTTTAGCAATGGAGTGGGGATACTATGACCTGTGATGTGACTAAGAAAATAAGATTCAAACAACTAGAAATACAGAAGTATAATTGCAAACAAGATAATCCTGAAAAATCTTTGAAAATGTTATAATAGATATTTCAGTTACGTACTTTCTTCCGAACATTTGGATCTCGAAATTGCAGCAGCCTCTGGACTTCAGGGGCAAGATCACGAGCCATTTCAGCAGAAGATATATTACCCAAAGCACAAAGAGCCAGTCCCACGATATACTGGTTCGTATGGTTAAGATCTCTACAAAATAAAAAAACTTTGTTAATCACGGGAGATCGTGTTTGGACAACATCCTGACAAGCCCAGAAGATGTGTGTTCATGATTCAATAAAAAATACAAAACAGAAAAGGGTACGTGCATACTGCCAAAATGAATTGGTGACTAGCATCAAAACTTCTTATCTCTCATCAAGAAGCAACATAAGTCCAAGATATCCTATTCTCTTCTCTGGAAATCCAGGAGCTGCAATTAACTTGAGGCATTCCATTTGACCAAAATGTGTGGGATATCCTAGCATGTGAATGAACATGAGCTTTGCCCAATTACTGTGTCTATAATCATTGTCATTATCGCTAACAGCTGCACGAATAGAAGCACACTCTTTCTAACAACAGCATGCTCCTCTGCTGCAGTTTTACAGGCACGTATTGCCCGAATCACAAGCTGACCATTTCCATTTAGATGAGACCATTACTTGCAAACTTATTTGGGGATATAGGCCAAGTGATGTTTTGTCTTATATGCATAAGAATTAAGGATGGCTCATGAACAATATTAACAGGATTACGATTATGCTTATTTTCACAAATTTCTCTTTAGGTTGTCCCATAGTACCACAAAATCCAAATAAATTTACAATGTTGAGAAAGTAAGGGTCCTCACATATAACAAAACAGCAAGCAAGATTCTATGAACAGCTAGAATGGAGCCATACTATCAATGCCATAATAATTCCATGAGTTTCAATTCTGAGCAAGAGTACAAAAGGGATGGGAAGAGTAGGGGGGCCTCTTGTGCAAAGCAAACACAGATAATGCTAGCAAAGAAGGAAGTGGCAGGGGATTGCTAAGAAGAAGAAAGAAAAAGTTGGCACACACAGTCTTCCCCTGCCTATTTGATCTAACGATAAAGAAGTAAAATGGGAAGTATGCGTAAACAATTACGAGTAATAATGACTTGCTTTGTAATATCTCAGTTTATAAGACGAAGGCCAAAAATTCAGGGTAATTTTCGAACTCACGTAGCTCAGGGACTATATAGAAACTCTCTAGCTCAGGGACTATAGAAGCTCTCTAGCTCAGGACCTCTTAATTACTTTCAAATGAGCCCAGCCAAAATGCAATGTTAAAATGAGCTAAAATGTGGGGGCGTTTGGTTTGGTTGGAGTAATTTGAAATTCTGGAATTTTAAATTCTAGAAAATTTAAATTATTGAGAATTTAAAATTCCGGAATTTAAAATACCTTCGCATGTTTGGTTGACAGAAATTTATAAATATATTTTTTATTTTTTTAATATAAATTTCATAAATATTCTTTAAAAGTTTATAAAAAAGGTTTATAAAAAATTTATATAAAAAATTTATAAAAAAAGTTTATAAAAAAATTATAAAAAAAGTTTATAAAAAAGTTTTATAAAAATTTTATAAGAAATTTATAAAAAAAAAGTTTATAAAAAATAGTTTATAAAAAAAGTTTATAAAAAATTGATAAAAGAAGTTTATAAAAAATTTATAAAAAAAGTTTATTAAAAAATTATAAAAAAAAGTTTATGAAAAATTTATAAAAAAGGTTTATAAAAAAGTTTTATACATATTTTATAAGAAATTTATAAAAAATTTATAAAAAAAATAGTTTATAAAAAATTGATAAAAGAAGTTTATAAAAAATTTATAAAAAAAGTTTATAAATAAAATTTATAAAAAAATTATAAAAAAAGTTTATAAATTTTTTTTTTCATATATATTCTATTTAAAAGTTTATAAAAAAACAATAAGAAAAAAAGTTTATAATTTTTTTTTCAAGTAAATTAGAATTCCTCACTTTTTTGAGGCATTATAATTCTCTCCATTTTGGCAATTCGTGGAATTCTAAATTACTTCAAAGACCCCATTTAAGTTACCAAACATGATATTTGAAGGCAATTGAAATGCAAATTCCCCCAATATACTCCAATTTACTCCAACCAAACGCCCCCTTAGAACCATGCATATTGTGACACATATATACTGCACTATTTGGCATCCAAAAATCCCCATTGCGTTGTGAGACCATGTAACCAAACAATGTGCCACCAACCCAAATAAAATAATTAGATATTCATGACCCCTTGGAACTTGCTAGTCTGCTACCAACTCTGCCTATATCAATGAGATTTGGGCCAAACAAGAAAATGTATGTGTAAGAGTAGCCCTACTATTATTCTATCTGATGTATAAGATGGACAGAAATGATCACTGCATAGTCCCTTGCACTCCCAAATACCGTCTTTTGTCTATCAATTTGTAAATGCAATGACGAAATATTTAACCTCCTCAATATAAAACTCTAGTAAGCATATCCGATGCACGGCCGGCAGGTTTATATCTCATCAATAAGCAACAGGGTGATAAATTGCAATACATCTCAACATTGCTAATATATCCAAAATGTCATACCCTCCCTTGTTGGAATAGAGTTGTGTGTTAGGATGTAAAGTCTATATTATAAACAGGGTGAAGATAAAGAAGAATTCTGTCACGTCAATGCAAATATTATAACAAAAAAGTCGCAACAAACCCTTAAAGAAGAGGGCGACAACACTCATGAACTTACTAGCAAGGTCGATAAAGTGGATACTATAGTTCTTCCTCTTCATTTTTACACATACAGAGGAATATTTATTAAGTAGAGAAACTAGTTATTGACATTTAAGATGCAAAACATTGATAACCTGCAGCATTAATGACTAAACAGTCCACACGCCGAAGACAATATGTAAAAGGCAATGCTAAGCTTATGCTCCACACTGACTTAGCAGCCCACTCAGGAGAGTGTCGGCCAACACAGTCATAGAATGTTAAGAAGTTATGCTACATTTCTCAATGAATCTTAGATTTCCCGGAAACCCATCTACATTTAACTGCAGTAATTAAGTTACATGCCAACTTGCTTCCATTAGTACATTATAACTCCTCAATGGTTATAGTTTGTGCAACATGTCTTTCGAACTTAGTGACTATGAGACATCTGTACAATGTGAAACCTCAGTAGTTTTTATCATGGTTGGCCATATCTTTTTACATCCCCGGGCATTAGACATCCTATTCTGATCACATATTAACTTGATTGAGCAAATTTGTTCAACGCGCTATATACTAACCATATAACTCTACGTTCTAGTCATCATTTCAGTTAAGTTCATTCATCGTTATCACATTCTACAAGCAAGCTTCCTAACTTAAACAGTCACACAACAAATCAGGTCTTCAATTATTCATTATTCATTCAAATACTTAATCGTAACAACTTCATAACTAGATCATAACTTAGTTGAATTCCGTAAATCACGCTTATCATTCGTCCAGCACACTAAGTTTCCGTCATCATTTCAATTGAGTTCAATCATCATTAACACATTTCACGCAGCAGACTTCCTAACTTAAGAATCACACAACTAATTACATATTCAATCATTACGCACTCATATACTTAATAATCGTGAGAATAATAACCGTAACAACTTAGTTCAACTCCGCAAATCGCGCGTATTATTCGTCTAACGCCGACATCATCTCAGTTCATTTATATACCTAATCATAACTTAGTTCAATTCCGCAAATCGCGCATATTATTCGTCCAACGCCGACATCATTTCAGTTCAGTTCATTAATCTAATAATCACAAAATACTCGTAACAACTTAGTTGAATTCCGCACATTGCGCATATCATTCATCTAACGCCGACATCATTTCCGTTCATTCATATACTTTAATTCATAACTTTTCTTCATAATATACTTAATTGAATGAAATCACATAAATTATAACAAAATTAGGTTAAAAAGAAAAAGATGAGATGAGAAATAGACCGTAAGCGTGTTCCGGAAGAGAAGGGATTCATGATTACTGAGTCTGATTGGAATCCACGTGATATCTCCATCAGATCCAGCTTTTTTTTATAAAAATTAAAAAAACGGCTATATAACTAACTAACTAACTAGATGATGTTGATGTTGATGATGATGATGAATTGAGTTGAGATCTGTTGAGGATGAAGTATGACGATTAGTGAATAATGATAATAATATTGTTAATGGTGAGAATCTGATTTTGTATCAAATGAAGGAAGAAGTGTTTGTGTTCGTGAATAATGAGGAAGTGTGTTTGTGAGTGTGAGAGTTGTAAATTGTAGTGAAGATGGAGGACCTACACGCAAAGAAGGAATAAAGTTAAATTAAAGAAAGAGGATGTAAAGGCTAATCACAATCGACCACCATTTTATCTGTCACATCACCTTTCTTTCTCCGAAGACTATCAGACGATTTTTTGCCACATTAAAGGTGACATGCACTATAAAAGCATATCTCACAAATATTCTATCTTATTTAAATAATACACACACATATGGGAAATAAAGGTAGTCCTTGTTGGTCGTTCCTGCGATCTTTGGAGACTACCAAAGTGGCCAACGATCGATCATGAAATCATGCACAGTGGTGGCGATCGATCGTGACTACCCCATTGTGCTTAGTCTAAAAAAAAAAGATGAAGTAAAGTGGTTTTCACTCCAAAAGTGGGGTGAAAGTTTTATAAGCAAAATCCTATCACTTTCACTAATTTTACTTTCTAAGAAAAACTTGAGAACACGACTTTTATCACTTTCACTTTCTTTCCTTCCTTTAACTCAACTTGAGAACACTGTGTTTGTAATGCTTAAAAAACCAACAAAAAATTCCAATTAGAGACAAGTGTGTAGTGTTAATCTTTTTAAGCATTTTTATTATAAAAAGTCTCAAATGCTTTATATAGTAGTATAGGTAGTGTTTGAAGAATAAATTTTTCTCATAATATATGATTTCCACCAGTTTTCGAAAAACTTCAAGAACATATTTAAATAAACAACTTAAAACTAACGTGAATAATGGTATAATAACTAAATCATTGTAGGATGACCATTTAAATCCTAATTCTCCTGAATATTTTGTATAAGTTCGTTCCTCTAAATTTTATTGCGTATTTTCTTGAATTTCTTGAAGAGTTTAACTATCAAGTTTAGTGTATATATATATATATATATATATATATATATATATATATATATATATATATATATATGAATTCAAGCTTTTCGAGCCGAGCTCGAGCCTTACTTGAATTTTTGGTCCATGTGGTTTGGCCAAATTTCAGTTTCGGTCTCAAAAACTTTAAAAGTGCAGCGATAGTGTCTATTTTGGAGTTTGAATTGCATTTTGTGGTCCCTAAACAAAGTTAATGACTAAAATACCCTTTGTCTTCTTCATAAGAAGACAAGGGTAATTTGGTCATTTCACACCGATCGAGGACCAAAAATGCAATTCAACTCAAAATGGAGACTATCGCTGCACTTTTAAAGTTTTGAAAACCGAAACTGCAATTTGGCCAAACCAACAGGGATCAAAAATGCAATTAACTATTAACATTTTTGGGATATATTTTTGTTGGGTTTTTGCACCACAAGACCACTATACTTTCTCAAAAAAATCATATAGGTCACTATACAAATTTTTTGTTTATTTAAATTACTATACTTTCGTTTAGTTTTAAAATACAATAGTCAGTTAGCTTTCAAAAACAAAACATTTAAGCCACTTATGTAACATGTCATCACCATGTCAACACTACATTGTCCATGTCAGCATCATCTCCGTCTTTGTCATCGCTGCAACCGGTACATAAGCTTTAACACACTCTTTTCAATCAAATATAATACATGGGATTATCATTTTATAGTTTTTGAGATATCGTAAGTTCAACATATTTGTAACCTTTTACGGATTAATTATTTGATATAATTGTCAACTTTTAGAGGCTTAAAAATCATTTATTTTAAGGTAATTTTGATGATACGGACCTTGATAGTTGATATATTGCAGTAACATTTTTATTCGTTGTTCATCCCGTTACGTAAAATCCATACCAAACATCATCACAAACAGTTTTAGGTGGACGAAACACTAACAAGTTATAAAAACAATGCTTTATACTCAACCTTCACGTACAGATCTATAGACATACATTTTCCCAGATCTTGAGTTTGAAAGATGGTTGTTGACGACAGCAGTGGGAAGTGAACGACGGCTGTTTACGACGGTTGTAGTGAATTTTTCAAATCAAGCATGGTGATGCTGTTGTCAGTGGTTCGAGCTTTATTGCGTTGCAGTGTTAATGGCGGTGTTGAGCGGCACGGAATGAGCGACAGTGGTGTTGGTCGGCAGTAGGTATTGGTTGTGGTCGATGGCTATGGTGTAGACGGTGGTTGTATGAGATGGTTTTGTTACAACTTACAATATCACGCAAGACTCTAACAACTCATGGAGATGAGAGACGAGGAAGACGATGTAAAAACGTATTTTTCAAAATTAAAAAGTGCTTGTAGAATTTCTAGGAAAAAAAAAGGCCATGTAGATATATACAGTCACGTGTGATGCCACAGTAGCATTAAAATGACACATCAGTAAAGTGTAACTAGTAAACTTTAATACAGTTATTTAATTAAACAAATCAAAAACTAGAATGACGTGAATAAATAAAAATATTATGTAGTGACCTAATTGAATGTTTTTAAGAAATATATATGATGATTTGTGTGAGTGCAAAAGCCTTCATTTCCGATCATCATCATCGCCTTCTTTACAATCCTCCTAACCCTAACTCACGGTAATTCTTTTTAACCAATTAATTACCTCTAATCATTAACTTATCACTTTTTTTTTACTAATCAATTAATTTTTTTTTTGGTTACAGGTATTAACAGTGAGTTATTGCTAGAAGAGGGGTATAGCGTAACGACGTTAATTGACGGTGATAAGTTTAGTCTTAATCCTAACGCTGTGTTAACTGGATCATTGTTAAATGATGACGTCATCATTTTGGATTTTATTAGGAGCAGTGTTTTTACGGTGTCGTTTAAAGGCGGTGAAGGTATAATGAGTTTCGATTTTATAATCAATTACGCGCGAGTATGGGTATAATTGTTGTTTCGCAAGTGGCGTTTAGTGTAGCATTTTAGATTATGTTTAATGGCTTGCTAAGGGGCTTTTTGTTTAAGCTTATTTTAAAGCAACTAACATAGGTGATGTACGCTATTACACAACATATTTAAAATTGTAAACCCGCAACATAGACATAAGCTGAACCTATAAAAAAAACCACTTTTGGATGTGCTCCAAGAACACAAGGGGTTTACTAATTAATTAGGCTCGCCAACAATTCTAAGTCACACTTCAACAATTATACACTTCCACTCTAATGATCAAATGTGACGGTACCATATGATTCTCTACTTAAGATTATTTATCCAAAACAGAATAAGCTTTGAATATTGGAGTATGATATTAGTTATTGGATATGAAATATGATCATTGTTTTATGCAGTAAGCGAGATCAAGAAGCTCTATGGTAATGCGGATGGTAAAGCTGGGTACAAGGACGGGGATTTGGGGTCGGCCGAGTTTACTAAGCCCAAAAGTTTCGCTATTGACAAGAAAAACAACATTTACATTGCTGACAAAAGCAACCACATCATAAGGAAAATAAGCAAATCAGGTATATATCGTAATTTTAACAAGAACAAAGTATTTCACAAGTTTCTATGCTTAACATTTGAACATTTCGTGTTCTTGTTTGTATTTAAAAAGGTCAGTGTTACATGTTAGATGTCATACTGAGATCACTGGGATCTCATTTCTCTCATCACGATTAGTTTAGTTGATTATGTCATAAAAGGCAACCCTAACATCGACACTCATGGGTAATTTATATAAATGGTGGGGGGCTAGGTGGGTTGTTCAGGTAATCGGGTTGTATTCGGGTTGAGTTTATAATATTCAATTATGTATTTTTTAATATCAACTATAAACAAGTTAGGTGGGTCAACCTGTTTACGATTCCGAACCGTTTAGAATTTAGACACCCTAACCCATTTTCATGCTGGTTCGGGAATTGCCACACTTAATGTCCTATAATTTACAATCACATTGTTCAAAAAGGCATACGATCTATTTGTACATGAACTGCTAACATGTGATTTGCGAATTTGATTAAAGTTTGAGGATTCTAGTCGCGGTAATTTTTTATCTTTATTGTAACTATTTGTTTATCTTGGATTAATGGCATAATAGGCGTGACCACAATTGCTGGTGGAAATATTAAAAAGCCAGGCAAAGCAGATGGACCTGCACAAAATGCTTCATTCTCTGATGATTTTGAGCTGGCTTTTGATCCTCAAAGATGTGCGTTATTGATTGCAGATCATGGAAATAGACTGGTCCGTCAGCTTAATCTCAAGGCTGAGGATTGTGCCGACAATTCTTCTGGATCTGGTAAGTGTTATGGATATCCTTAAGATTGTTGATTAGCTTCGTAAAGTATTTATAACAACTTGTTAAGATTCTTCCACTTAAAAATATAATACGCTCATCTGTAATCTACATTGTCAGTCCTCGGATCAAGCGCAACTTGGGGTATCGGTCTGGGAGTTGCTTGTTTATTTGGCTTAATGGTCGGTTTCATTGTTCGTCCTTTTGTCCTCCCATATGTAAGCTTCTCTAATAAGTTTTATTAATCTATGGTTCTTTGCTATACTATTCAGTAGAGGTGTCAAAATGGGCTGTTGTGGCGGGTTGTAACGGGTCAAAACAGGCAAGGTCATGTTGGCCAACCCACAAACACTTTTCTACAAACTTTATGCACTTTATAGCTAAAAACTGTGATAGAAATAGAGGTGACAGTTACTAGTTACTTACTACCCATATATCTACGAATGGGTTTAGTTAGGTTATTTATTTTTACTGGGTCGAGTGAAGAAACTAAAAGGAAACGGGTATGTGGGTATAAAGTCACCCATATATCTAGGCTTGAGACTAGATCAAACGTTCACCGCTTTGGCGTAAGCACCTAGAAACAATTATCGAAGAGGTCTTTGCAAGGGTTGTAACGTTTGCAACAAATACAAACCCAACAACTATTTTGGGCCCATAGTAGGCCCGATCACCTATTTTAGGATTGTGTGCCCTAAAAGTTAGTATATAAAATGAAAATATAGGGATAAAATCATTTTTACACACATCATTCACTACTTGAGCCGCTTGATACCAAACTAAAATGGTATTAAATCTTCTCACCACCTCAATTTATTTTCTGCATCGTTATTTATTATATGCATATGTTAATATTTTATGTGTTAGTGTATGTGACGTAGTTTTTAGGTTATTTATTGAATCTGGCTTGTTTAGTTTATTTACGAAACTAAATTTTTTTCGCAATTTTGTTTATATTTTTGTTGTCATTTGATCATTTTTATCTACTGCAAATGAGTTCATAAAAATGAGTTTATTATTAATTTTTGAAGTTGAGTTTATCTTAGTTTTTGAAAATGAGTTTATGGAAAATGAGTTTTTTCAATAGTTAAACTACTCATTTCAGACTAGTATGATTTTAGGACAAGTGTTTGTTGTTTGGATGAACTCTTGATCACTTTCTGCACTTTAGGGATTTGTATGATTTGATATGGAAACAAAGATGAAAAATGTTCCCTTTTCGGTTAGCTGATAGGCTGTTGTTATTGTTATTTTAGGGCTAATGTAAAAATTAGTTGAAGTTGTGATTTGAAATGTAGGCTTTATTACTGTATATTGTTGTGATTAGTGAGTGTAATAATAGTATGTATAAATTGTGATTGACTATAATAAGAGGTATAGGATTTGGTATTTTGATGAGTCCAAGGCAGGACGAAACCAGTGAACTTTTATTATACATGGGACGGATGGCTGATCCTTATCAGGTTAACGAAGCCACGAGGGGTCAGAGGAATGACTCCATGACAATCATGTGCCCTCTCTTACATGAGCCGAGCTTAAGCCTGAATGATTAAAGCTCGTCAAGCTATCAAGCGAAGCTTAAACCTACCTTGTAAATTTCAAGTCAAGCTCAAGCCTTGTCAAGCTCGAACTCATTTTATGAATGAATTGGGATTTTTTTTTACATGAGATTAGGGTTTCATATGTTGAAATTCAAAAGTATGTAAAAATGGATAATGAATAGAGAGTAAACAAGAGAGATAGATTCGAATGGATAAATGGATTACACTATTGTCACAAGCAACCCAAAGTTCATAAACCAAATTATACACTAAACCCTTGCTTGATCTGAATTATCTCTGCTTCCTTGATGTTATTTGTCTGGAAATACTGAGAATACTTATGAAAGGATTGGTGATGATCGGTAGTGAGTGGGAGAGGTTGAAATGGTTGAGTCAAGGCTCTTTATATAGCCTTCGGGTATGTGAAGTACGAAGTACTTCAATAGAGAGTGCAACGCACTTTGTGATTTTTTTGGCGTCAAAGTTTTCATAATACAGAGGAAGTACGGTGCACATAACTTCCAAAACCGGCAAATTTTATTAAATAAATACTTTTTTGACTTCCTTGACCGTAGAGATAAGTGCGGCGCGCATGAGAGGCAAACCGGCGCACTTCTCTTATGACTTAGATTATTTTGTAGGCTTTATTTGACGCGGGCTTATTTGATAGATATACTTGTATTCTTTTGCGTCTCCTGCTCGAACTATCTTCAAGTGAACATGCACATATTTAATGCTATTAAGTATCAATAGTTCACGAGAAATGATAATAAAATATATAATAATGCATCCGAAAATATGTATAAATAGGGCATTATCAAGTGTATTGAATTATGAGGTATTGTATTGACACTTAAGCTTATCTTTAATGATTTTCTATTCATAATGCTTAATATGATGAGTTTTGTGAAAATTTAACACCTTGTCCTCCCTAGTAAAGGTCATCACGAGACATTCTTTTTAAGCGGCATCGTTTATTCAATCTCAGATTGATTGATGGGATATTAAGATAATAAACATATCTTTTTAAGTGTGTATAGATATTGCAATTACATACATATATACTCTGTCGCATATGGTTTTAATATACAAGAAATTCAAAATAAACATAGGTGTTAATAGATATTGTTTATGTTATTTTGGTAGCATACAAGTAATTGAAAGTGAATATGTTTTTGGGAAAGAAAGAATAACATGCTAATACAAGAAGGTGTGTTTTTAATAAGTAAGTGTGCATATGTGTTATAATCCTTTGTGTTTCAAGGGGCGTGCATATGTGTTTTAATGAATGGTGCATATGTGTTTTTTTGCTCGTACAAAATCAAAAAGTGGTGTGCATATGTGTTTTAAGTTTAATATAAATTCAAGGATAAATGGATGCATTTATGTTATAAACTTTGCATATGTATTATGCTATTTATTATGATTAAAAAGTTTGTTTCTTATTTGTTTGTGTTTTGAAATATCTTTTTCTTTGTTATTCTATTATAAGAAAGATTAATGTTGCTAATTTTTATACTTTTCTTTAAATCATGTGTTATTGAATTAAAAGAATGATGACAACAAGTGTGCACATTTATCCTCTTTTTGAAAATGTTGAAAACAACTAGTGTGCACATATGTCCGACTTCTAAGAATGTTGACGGCTACGAGTGTGCATATATGTCTGACTTCTAAAAATGTTAATAATAATGAATGTCCACATATGTTCATTTGCATTAATAGTCCACACGTGTATAGATCGATTAAATTTATGTATTTATGCTTTTTAGAAATTTGAATTCTATTTATATTTCAATCGATATCAAATTTTGTGCATATCTTTTATGTTCTTGGTTTTTTATTTATATTTCAGTCTAGTGACCCTCGAAACAAATACAAGGGTATAGGATTGACAAAAATCTAGGATACCCTAGTATAAGCAGAAATAGTGATCCCAAAATAGGCCAGTAAAAATAAGAGCCTAAAGACAGGGTCATTAGGCTCTAAAGTAGCGAGGTATGATGCAATAAAATCTTCAAACATATTAGCTCTTGTTCCTCTATCACCAAATGCACAACCTGGCAATCAAGACAAAAGTACAAGTAAGCACACTTAGGAAAAGCATAAATGGTAACGGGAAAAAGGGAAAGAAAATTCACCAAGGAGCGACGACGAGCTTGCGACAAGCGCAACGAGATGCTCCTGCGGATTATCATTTACAATGGTACATCACGTCATTCCCATAATATCAATCAAGACATCATCTAGGGCAGCTAAGTAATCTGCTCTTGGACGTTTGACAAAAAGTCGAAAGATCGAACCCCAACGATCAGTCTCCCCAAGGAGGAACTTGGAAAAAACCAACAGAAGGCAATAGGCCCGCAAAACACTCGACAACCTCATGAGAACATTTGACAAAATGACACACTCTACCGCTTGTGTACTTAGAGTTCCAAACATGAACCAATCAAACCCAACCACAATTAAACACTCAACCTGAACCTCGACAAACTATGCCACTAACTGTGTAAAAGATTTTGTAAACTCTTACAAATACAAGAAAGCAAAAAACCCTTAGAAGAACAAAACTTGAGACAAACACATGCCTTTGTAACTTACACCCCACACAAAATAGAATAGACTAAAAGAGTTTAAATGAAAGAGACTTGAATTTTCCTTTGAATGACTCCTACAACAACTAGGGTACACCCCTTTTATAGGCAAAATAAATGGGGGCCCAACGAACACACGTCTAAAACCCATTCAGAGTCAAAATCACATTAAAAGCATAAACCTTGTATAGAAAGTAATGTACTTCGAGGTGTCAGACTTTAAGACTCTAACAACGGCTAATAGACAGCCTCCAATACACATCGAGGAAAATTTGACAATCTCTAGTTAGGAAGACTTTAATGACTGGGAGAGAGACTATTTATGGCTAAAACAAAATCCTAAGCCACACAAAAATTTAAAAGCAACTCAAGCGTGAGATATGAAAAGCCTGACAACTACTCATTATTCACAATAACTCCTGACATATATCAACATTAAGAACTATACATGCATTCAGTATGCATCAGTATTGTAAATGAAAATGTTATCCGAACATCATATAGAAAGACCCTGATGTCTCAAATATACAGGCTGGGCAAAAAACAAGTCAGCCTCCCTAGATCCAAGAAGACGCAATCAAGAGAATCCCAAGAGACCTCGTATCTTTAGCATGAGTCCATCATCGCATTTCCCTTAAATTAGTCAAATACACTAATGGAGTGGGATGGGGGACTTGATAGCGCATAGGACCTTCAGCCCACTCGGCAAGGCCCATACACTATAGACTTGGCCCAAACATAAGGCCGACAAGGTCGGAGTCTGGAAAAAAGCCTGGGAAATACTTCCACATGCAACACCTAGACAAAACTTGCCTGACAAACGTGTCAAGGCGAACGGTACGGTTGAGAATCTTGCCAAGACCGTTAGGATGATCACCATGTGCTCTCATCACTTTTTCTCTTGATGATCCACGTGGACCATCAGATTGCCTTTAAAGGACCTCCTATAAATACTTGGCCGTTTCTCCGAAATGGCCCAACCTAATCTCAAGCAATATACGTCAGACCAGCCCTGACAACTCCACATCCAAGTCGATTATCCTCTTGGGTAATTGACACATACCAACTGATTCGACTCGTGAGCGTTACCCCAACTCGTGACTCGGTCACACTTTGGGGTCCTTGCCGAACGTGAGAAACTAAACGATCGACGAACCCAAACTCTCAATATGTACTATTCGTAAGCATTTATCAATGCAAATATCTCTATTATATATAAAGAGAAAACCATTCTCCTTAAACTTAAAAGGGGGAATTACATACATCCTCACATACACACCAATATTTATATATTTTCTCAAATACAAGTTTTAATACATGATGTACAAGCCTATTAAAACAAGGTTTGGGGGAATATGTAAATAGTGGTCTGCATGTGGAGATGTATGTAAATGCCCCAACTTAAAAACTTAGAAAATAGGTAAGGTTAAATTACTAAAATACCCTTGATTAAAGTTGATAAATGATAATAGTATTTACCACTATATTAATTGTTTAAATATTGTTTAATCTTCAAACTTTTATCATTTTTCGTTTATAACCCATATGACTTTTTTTTCCTCACAAAGATTTACAAATTGAACTCGTCAGTATTATATCAAGAGTCACAACAAAATACAAGTTCGCAAATATAATTATTTGTCGTTGTACACCGTAACTTTGATCGAGTATATTGAGGGTATAAAAATAAACTTACACCGCTCAAACTTCCACTCTCACTTTACTCTCATTCTCAACACATTCCAATAACAATGCCTTCATTTCCGATCACAACGGTGTATTTTTGAACGCTCAAGCTGCGTTGATTATGCATATGCCAAATGATATGCAAATGTGATGTTTATAAAATTCCATGATAAAATAGATCGTGCTTAATTTCTGATTAAAGCTTTAAGTACATTGAAATTTTTCCGGGAGCTTACAATATATAAAGAGAAAACCATTCTCCTTAAACTTAAAAGGAGGAATTACATACATCCCACATACACACCAATATTTACATATTTCCCCAAATACACGTTTTTAATGCATGATGTACAAGCCTATTAAAGCAAGGTTTGGGGAAATATGTAAATAGTGGTGTGTATGTGAGGATGTATGTAAATGCCCCAACTTAAAAACTTAAAAAATAGGTAAAGTTGAATTACTAAAATACCCTTGATTAAAATGATAAATGATAATAGCATCTGCCACTAAATTAATTGTTTAAATATTATTTTATCTTCAAATTTTTATCATTTTTCGCTTATAACCCATATGACATTTTTTCCTCGCAAAGATTTACAAATTGAGCTCGTAAGTATTATATCAAGAGTCGCAACAAAACACAAGTTCACAAATATAATTATTTGTCGTTGTACACGTAACTTTGCGCGGGTATATGTACATTATAAAAATAAACTTACACCCCTCAAACTTTCACTCTCACTCTCAACATCTGCCACTAAATTAATAGTTTAAATATTGTTTAATCTTCAAACGTTTAAAATTTTTCGTTTATGATTTAAGATCATTTGAGGACAAAAGATTATTTACATACCAAGGTATCAATCTCCACTATCCATTTTTATTTGATCTAATGGATGAGATTAATCCCATTAATTTAAAAAACCCACTTTCATCATCTTTTTTCAAATATTAATAACTTTCAAACTGTTAATCGTTAAGCGAAAAAAAATAATAATTGAGATGAGCATTTAATTATCTTTCTATAGATAGGCACTTTGATATACTTTCGATATTTTTTTTCGTATTTTTCATTTTTTTTTAAAGTTTTTTCGTTTTTTTACGTTACTGAACATTAAAAAATCATTTATGATTAAACACTAATTTGAATATCACATGTGATATTAGTGTTATATCATATATGATATGTGATATCACATGTGATATTGGTGTAATATCACATATGATATACATGTGATATCACATGTGATATCACATATCATATATGATTTAACATTAATATGACATGTGATATTCAAATTAGTGTTTAATCATATATGATTTTTTCATGCAAATTTCAAGTAACGTAAAAAAGACGAAAAAACGTGAAAAAATGATTTTTTTTCTTTTTTCGAAAGTATATCAAAGTGCCCGTCTATAGAAAGATAATGAAATGCTTTTCGCGACGGTGTAAATATTTTCATTTAACGATTAACGGTTTAAGAGATATTTAAATTATAAAAAATATGTGAAATAATAAAATGCTTTTAATCTCGATCATTGATTTCTTTTTAGATAGATCGTGAAGATGAGTTCCTTAGTATGTAAGAAAAGTTTGATATGTAAAATAACTCTCTCGTAACTTCATAAATTTTTTTTTTTCCAATTAATAAAATATCCTCACTTAAAAACTTTTTTTTTTTGAACATACTCACTTAGAAACTGAATTCGGAAAATTTTATATAAAGAAAAAAAAAATATAATTATTTACTTTACGCAGCGGGTATATTTCTTAGTACAAAAATAAAGCTACACAAACCCCTCAAACTTCCACTCTTACTTTACTCTCTCACTCTCAAACACATTATTCCAATAATAAATAATGCCTTCATTTCCGATCATCATCATCATCGCCTTCTTTCCAATCCTCCTAACCCTAACTCACGGTAATTTTTTTAACCAATTAATTACCTCTAATCATTAACTTATCATCTTCACAGTGAGTTATTGCTAGAGGAGGGTTATAGTGTAACGACGTTAATTGACGGTGATAAGTTTAATATAAACCCTAACTCCGTCTTAACTGGATCATCTTCACATGATGACGTCATCGTTTTGGATTCTGTTAGGAGTAGTGTTTTTACGGTGTCGTTTAAAGGCGGTGAAGGTATAATAAGTTTCGATTTTATTTGTAAATTAGTTACGCGCGAGTATGGGTATAATTGGCGCGCGAAGTGTTTTAGTGTAATTGTTGTTTCGCAAGTAGCGATTAGTGTAGCATTTTAGATTATGTTTAATTGCTTGCTAAGGGGGTGTTTGTTTATGCTTATTTAAGGGCTTGTGAGCTTATTTGTGCTTCGGCTTATATTTCATAAGCCTCAAATTTTCGGCTTATTTTGAGACTTATGGGCTTATATAAGTTTATTATGGTATGATAAACTTATACATTATAAGCCATAAGTCTCAAAATATGCCGGAAAATTGGGGCTTATGAAATATGAGCCGAAATCAAATAAGCTCATACGCCCACATATAAGCTTAAACAAACACACCCTAATTATATAAATGCAACTCAAGTAAGCGTTGAAATATAATGGGGGCTAATTGCACGGAAATGTATCTGACTTGTCACATTTTATAGTTCTGTGTAGCCTATTTTTGTTTTTCTAGTTCTATGTAGCGTGCTTTTGAATTCGGTCTTTTTGGTGTTTTGTATGACCACTTTTGTGTATTATTTGACTGATTTACTCCTTTTCCGGTTAAATTTGAGTGTATATAAATTAAGGCTAAAATCGTCAAATAATACACACAACTAGGGGTGTCAAAAAACCTGACCCGGACCCGAACCCGACTAAGTCTATTCAGGTTGGGTTACTCGGGTCAAAATTTGAATTCAGGTTATTCGGGTCAATCCGAGTAACCCGAATACTAAATAGGGTCGGGTATCGGGTTGAAAATGTTTGGCTAACTCGGGTTCGGGTCGACCTGAATAAGGTTTTTTTTTTAATTTTTTTTTAATATATATTTTTTTTATAAAATATCTATATAAATTAGAACCAAATAGCAAATTTATGACTATTTTACACATATTCGGGTTGACACGAACCCGAATTGACCAACCCGACCCGAATGACACCCCTACACACAACCGATTATACGGTACATCAAAAAGACCAAATTCAAAGGTATGCTACATAGATCTAGACAAACAATACATTTTCGTGCACTTTAGCTCAAATATAAACACTATTGTTTCTAGCACTGCCAAAAACACCTTATATAGGGAAAATGACTGTGAAGCTTGCCTTTGTTTGGGTACAAGCTTATTGGAACATTTAGCTTCTAACGTGTAGAATATAATGATTGTTTGGCAACGAGTGTTTAGCTTTTGGAATTTTTTTGTAATGCTCGGATTCGAAACGCTAATGAAAGATGATTTTGGATTAATGTTTTAAAACGCTCGTTAAACACTAATAAAAGAAGCTTATAGCTTTTATGTCATTTTAAACTTATAATTATTACTAAATGCTTTTATAATATAAACCGCTATTACTAATTACTTGAGGAGTCGAGGGTGTTATTGTCTGTGTTTAAATAAATTAGAGGTATAAAGTTGTTCAGGATACGCTATTACGAAGCATATTTAAAAATGTAAACCCGCAACATAGAGATAAGCTGAACCTATAAAAAAACCACTTTTGGATGTGCTCCAGGAACACAAGGGGTTTACTAATTAATTAGGCTCGCCAACAATTCTGAGTTACACTTCAACAGTTATATACTTCCACTCTAATGATCAAATGTGACGGTACCATATGATTCTCTACTTAAGATAATCCAAAAATATTATAGTATAGTGTTTACATTTCTGTTGCAAGTTTGTCTCATTTGAAGAAAAACATAAAAGTTATGCAAAAATGAACAATAGCTATACAAGGAGTCAAAAGATTAAAATGAAATGAAGAATGAGTTTTGCTAAACTTTTTGACAGTTCACGTGAGCATGCATTGAAAATTTCATTGTGTTTTTTACTCATAAATTTAAACAGGAAGGAACTGTATTACAATAATGCATTGCGACTTGAACTGTACTTCTTTCATGTGTTTACATACGTTCTATCAGATATTAGTTATTGGATATGAAATATGATTATTGTTTTATGCAGTAAGCGAGATCAAGAAGCTCTCTGGTAATGCGAAAGATGAAGCTGGGTACAAGGACGGGGATTTGGGGTCGGCCGAGTTTAATAAGCCCAAAAGTTTTGCTATTGACAAGAAAAACAACATTTACATTGCTGACAAAAGCAACCACGTCATAAGGAAAATAAGCAAATCAGGTATATATCGATATTTTAACATGAACAAAGTAATTCACAAGTTCCTATGCTCAACACTTGACAATTTCGTGTTCTTGTTTGTATTTAAAAAGGTCAGTATTACATGTTAGATGTCATACTGAGATCATCGGGATCTCATTTCTACCATAACGCTTAGTTTAGTTGATTATGTCATAAAAGGCAACCCTAACGTTGACACACATAACCCATGAAACCAAATTTATTTAAATGGTGGGCGGGCTAGGTGGGTTGTTCAGGTAAACGGGTTGTATTCGGGGTGAGTTTATAATATCCAGTTCTGTATTTTTTAATACCAACTATAAACAAGTTAGGTGGGTCAACCTGTTTACGATTCCGAACCATTTAGAGTTTAAAGTTTAGACACCCTAACCCATTTATTTTCGTGCTGGTTTGGGAATTGCCATATTCAAAAGGGCATACGATCTATTTGTACATGAATCTGCTGACATGTGATTTGCAAATTTGATTAAAGTTTGAGGATTCTAGTCGCGGTAATTTTTTATCTTTATTGTAACTATTTGTTTATCTTGGATTAATGGGATGATAGGTGTGACCACAATTGCTGGTGGAAATGTTCAAAAGACGGGCAAAGCAGATGGACCCGCACAGAATGCTTCATTCTCTAATGATTTTGAGCTTTCTTTTGATCCCCAAAGATGTGCGTTATTGATTGCGGATCATGGAAATAGACTGGTCCGTCAGCTTAATCTCAAGGCTGAGGATTGTGCTGACAGTTCTTCTGGATCTGGTAAGTGTTATGGATATCCTTAAGATTGTTGATTAGCTTCGTAAAGTATTTATAACAACTTGTTAAGATTCTTCACTTAAAAATATAATACGTCCATCTGTAATCTACATTGTCAGTCCTCGGATCAAGCGCAGCTTGGGGTATCGGTCTGGGAGTTGCTTGTTTATTTGGCTTGATGGTCGGTTTCATTGTTCGTCCTTATGTCCTCCCATATGTAAGCTTCTCTAATAAGTTTTATTAATCTATGGTTCTTTGCTATACTATTCAGTAGAGGTGTCAAGATGGGCTGTTGTGGCGGGTTGTAACGGGTCAAAACAGGCAAGGTCATGTTGGCCAACCCACAAACATTTTTCTACAAACTTTATGCACTTTATAGCTAAAAACTGTGATAAAAATAGAGGTGACAGTTACTAGTTACTTACTACCCATATATCTACGAATGGGTTTAGTTAGGTTATATATTTTTACTGGGTCGAGTGAAGAAACTAAAAGATTTAACTAACAGGAAAGGGTATGTGGGTATAAAGTCACCCAGATTCTTTTATGCAAAAACCTTCCAAATCATTTTAATAATTAAAAAAAACTAATTACTCTTGAAATTTATAGCCATTTTGCCACTTGTAGCTATAGGTATGACCTGTATATTTATCTAACCAAATTCTGTAGACAGGACGCTTCAGGCCATCAGCAACTCAACATGACATGGAAGCATTACCTAATGAATCTGGTGAAACTAGTGACCTTCTACTGCGTCACGAAAAGCGCACTTGCTAGCCATAATAATCTCTACCATCTTTTCAAGAAGTTTCTTACATTATCTCTCAACGAACTCACTCTAATTTTCGGCCTTAACATTATTAGACCTCGACCCACTCCTATAAAACCCGTGTCTTTATTAGATTGTCATGTATTACCACAGACTACATCTACGAACCCTGTGTCTTTTTTAGATTATGATGATTTAAGTAACCACGAGATGAGCAAAACCCATGAAATAGTTGATGATTTGAAGGAGTTAATCACTTTTGATTGCACCCTCAATCCTAATTTATCTTTAGATCAAGAAAATGTGCATAGAGTTGAAGAAAAGAACGACCTTTTTCTTGGAACTAGTGGGAATCTCGATAAGCAAATTTGTGCTAATTTTGCGAGTTTTGTGGAAGGTAGTAAGACAACTTCGTCAGGTGAATTATGAGATATGAAACATTAGGTGGTGTTGGAAGCTTGGTTTTATTATGTCTAGTGTCTATGGTAAAACTCTGATGAAACGTTAGTAGTGTGTAATTGGCGTTGATGTGACGAATAACCTGACCAAATGGTATGTAAATATTATTACGTGTTTCTGTTAATGCATGAGTCGTTTGATATCTTGATTGGTTTTTATGTATGTATTTTATGTGAGTCGTTATTGTTCTTGTCAAGTACTATGATGTTGTGCTGTACTGCATCTGTGCTTTGTTTCTTATAATATGCTCGATAGATGTTCTGAACCTTCTTAGTGTAGTTTTTCTTATCTTGATATACTGTCTTGTCCCTTAAATTACTATCACAAGCTCATTTACTCTCTTTATGAACAGTACATTTAAGCTGTGCGTATGTTGTTAATTTATCTAGGTCGTGCATAGCTGTTGGGCAATGTTTCTTTTTCTAATGTTTGTCGAGAATACACTCACCTAACCCAAGACCAATAAAAGCAGGCAGAACCGTTATAGACGTCATCGATTCATGGGCAACCAAGCAAGTGATGACACATAGTTGAGTGTTTACCCAGCCTAAAACAGAACAGTAAGACCCCAACAACAAATGGGAACAGCATCACACTTAATTAACCACAGTATTTAAGCAGTTGTATACATTGCTGTTGGCATGTTGATACAATAGTGATATCTACAAACCGTTCTCACAAAATTCTAACGGACAAATGATAATACCATAAAGATCAAGACACAACGCCTCTGCAGCAAACCACTTTCCGGTTTATCATTGTTCATAACACTTAGGATTAAAAAGAAGTGTCGTTATATAATATGATTCTTTTCTGTCTGAATGGTTAAAACCGTGTTTGTGCTTTATTTAGTCATGAGCTGCAACATTTTTCGTAAATTGTGGATAACCAGATATGAGCGTTACCATGGGGAGATTCAACCCTTTGCACAAATACAGAGAAACTCTTGCGTGGAATGTGATTCGTATTGGTTTGGTGTGGACAATCATCATAAGGTGACGGCAGTAACATTTGTTCCCATATTGACTCTGACTCTTGTACACTGTAGTTTTTTTTTTACCCATAACTTATGATAATACCTTGATGAACCACCAACAAAGAAGCATAAACGGTCTTTCGTAGTCCCTAGTTTGTGTGTAGCAACACTATTCAACCGTACGGGGCTGGGGAATACTTTAAAAACCTCTTTGGATAAATCAAAAGAAGCAATTACTAGTTTGAATTTTCGATAATAATGCCAGTGAATCGCCCCATTGTATAAGATACCATACGTGCCCAAAATCTATAGTTAAACTCTCCAAGGACTGATCTCCAAACATTTAATTTCAATGTTAAAACTAGAAAACGATATTTATGAGTACATGTGTTTCTGAACCCGATTACAACCTTGTAATCGTCTATGGATGAATCATAGCCGCGCCAAAACCCATGCCAGGAATATGTTCTTTAATAAGGTCAGGAATCTGGGGGAGACTTTTTAGTTTTATCAGCTGGTGAGTTGAGGGATTAACAACTAAAAGTTCAGTATCAAAACGTACGCATACTAGACCATTAGAAGAACCAACAATATCACACTTATAATCACTTCTACTTGGACCAGTCAAAACAATCTTTGTATGTCCAATTTCATTATTGTCTGCTTGCTTTTTGAGAGTGTAGTTAAGATGGGACTTAATAAAACAACCACTTGAGATTAAGGAATTCCATGACTTGCATAAGATTTGTACCGAATGAAATCCTTTGCATCCGAATTGTGTACACTTAAAATCTTCAGCTCATCAACCATCATCAACCAACATCCAAAGGACTAATCCTGAGATACAAAATATACCAAGTTAGTCCCTTAGGTTATCATCAGATATCAGATGATGTCCTATTTTTCAACAAAGGTTGTGAAAGGCAGGCCAAACAACCTTTGCTGTGATAAAACCATAAATGAAACCAAAAGGTTGAAGTGTTTTGTCTACAATGCAAGAGTGCCGAGAAGTTTATCAACATTTGCAAAATCTTCCAAAGCACGTAAATCTTATTCGTATGGCACAAATTGGTTCTTCGAGATCGATAAGAATTTGTTTGATGGGATGTCGAAAAGAAACAAAAACCTAATTCATTTATAGCTACTTTGAGTTCGATAATAATTGGTTAAATGAAATGTCGAAAAAAAAAAAAAAAAAAAAAAAAAAAAAAAAAAAAAAAAAACCAAATTAATTTATAGCTACTTCAATTTGAGGTCACATATTATTTGCACTACTCTATCGTATGTAACTATGTTATGTGCTCAAATTCTTTGATATTCTTTATGTTTTCCATGACGAAAACTTACGGGTCATTAAATATGTACGAGAATTCTTAGTAGTCATTTTTGCGTTTCTACAAATCAGGCTTTTTTTGCGTGATTATGTTAATAGGCAATCAATTGTCACGCGCGATAACGAACAATTTATTTACTTATGCTTATTTCTACACACCTTTATGTGCGTATGTGAGTGATAGTTACCGACTAGTGAGTTATAATAAGAAACACTTCATTAATGTCCAAGAATAGTTGGAAATCACTTGATTAAAGTGTAAATTCGCATATTACTACTGCATATTTATGTTATAAACGCGACAGAGATTAAAGAAGAAAATGTTTTAACTCTTAATATTAGATTATGCTTTTGTTTCATTCACATATATTAAAAGAGAAGGTACTCCTTAGATGAACAAATCAAATCGGCTATGCATAAGAGGAAGTGCCTTGAAACTGCTGTCGCATATTACAAAAGTTATAAGAAGAATAACGTAGATTAACCATATGAAATGGTCAAGTCTCCTAAATATTCGTAGAAACAGATGTTTATCATTTCTTAGTTTATGTATTTCAACTTCTTCTTGTGCAGGGTGACTATAGGGGGTGCTTGGTATTCGCCGTTGGCACCGCTAATATCGAATCTTGGTTCCTAACATTTATTTTATTAATTTACAATAAAGTACCTGCTAACATCGAATCTTTTAATTTACAAGAAAATAGCTCCTAACATTGAATCTTGGCTCCGGTCAGCTCTTGATCTTCTGTTATTTATTATCAAAATAAACAATATCAACCTGTATTAGGTTTAGGGTAAAAGCTATATATGCTTAACGTACTTTCCACCATAACTCATTATGCTTCATCTACTCTCAATATTGTCATTACACATATTTGTTGAGAGTAATTTGGTAATTCAACACTTCATCTTCTTTCTCATTTAATTTCAGATTTTTTTTTAAAGTAAAAACTGAATCAAAGCATCATTTATTTATGTGTCATCAATACTGCCATAATGAGGCATCAAACATAAAGCTACCACACGACACAACACTTCCACTTCCACTAGTCACCGCATTACGGCCACCGCATCTCCGATGTCCAACCACGGCGGCGATGAGTAGTAGTCCCAACCGGAATCCACAAAAACAAACTCATCCGACACAAACCCTTCTCCAAGATTTAGATGTAAATGTCGGTTGATGTATGGTCATCTTTAGATGTAAATGGATCACTGATTCACTGTGAAAGTTAAATAAGGTCCATGTAAAACATTTTCGTCAAACTATCTGATCTATGTATCTACAAAATTTTTCTCATGCTAACCATAGGTTTAAGAAGTACTAGATATGTTTAAAATTCAAAAGTAGGCATACATAATGGTAATACTCCATTCGAATTCTAACTGCAGTTTTTAGACATGTTGATAAACTTTATTTTTCGTTATATATAAACATGGAGTAGTTGTTGTGTGGTTATGTTGTTGGAATTCGAATAAAAAGTACACATGGTTGCAGCTTGAAGGAGAAATAAGCATCAAATGGTTTAGGGAAGAAGACAAGGGTATTTGCGTCTTTTCATGTGAAAGGTGTGGGCCAGGATATGTATAATGATATGTTGACAGTAAACAAGGTTAAGTGTAATGACAATAAAAAAAGTTGAGAAAGCATAATAAGTTATTTTTGTAAGTACATTAAGCATTTATAGCTTTTTTCCGTAGGTTTATTATGACCAAGTTAACTCTTCGCACCAAGATCAAAATGAAAGAGTTCCAAAAGAACCTCTTCACAGCACAACTGTAATGACAACTTGATGAGTAAAATCATTAGCTCATAGTGACAGGTTTAGGGTTTTCTGTTTTCATCGTGGTTGCTGAAAACCATAATCAAACAATTAAATGAGATATCAGGCTCAAGTTTTGATGGTTATTGCAATTACAATAGTACAACAAAACAACACATAAAAAGTTTATAAATCTCGTATTATAAAGATTTCATTTATAAATACTAAATTGAGCAGAGAAAGGAGTAGAAATATTACACGATAAGGATCGAAACCATGAGAAACCAGTAACACTTTGCAAAAGCACAGTGTGCTGACATAAGAAATTTTCCAATGGCCTGTATTACGCTACAGTTTTCACACCACGCTTAGATTTAAAACGTAATATATAGCCTACATTGGCCTGTATTACACCCCAGCAGTTGCTCATGATATCTTATCGTAAAGGTTCATGTTTGTTCACTTTAGCTAGCCATGATAGTATGATACCTTAACGGCATAACATCATCAAGTATGTTGGAATTCTATGTAAAGCATTTAAGTAAACACCTTCCGTGCATCATATTATTATACAATTTATATATGGAGATGTCGTATATCACACAGCGCACGGAAATGGCCACCCATGGTGTTAGTGGCAATTTTATTAATAATTGGGACTAAAAACCATTACCAAATACAAGTAAAGCATGAAATTACAATATTAAGCAGAAAAAAAAAGCACACTAAAAACATACACAACTATGCACGTGAAACCCTTCGCCATTTTGCCATGAACACTGCCAACTTAACATACACCCAATCTTTCAAGCTATCTTGACACTGAAAGACAGCATGTCTCGCACGGCGGCTAAGAAGTAAAGCGCCAACTACTATCCAAAATCCAGTAGGAAAACCAGCTGCCCCTCCAATATAGAACCATCTCATAAGTTCATCTATGGCTTCACCATCACTCTTACTTTCACCAAATAAAATTATCTCTCCGGGACAATACTTGGTCAGGGGAGGTCCGCATAGTCCAGCATTTCCAATGAACCTTGATGGTTCAAAGGACTGGAGTTGAGTGCTCGATGGAATCCTCCCGGACAATTTGTTATGCGACACATCAAGATAATTTAAAAAATTCATCTGAGACATGCTTGTTGGCAACCCTCCTGAGAAACTGTTTTTAGATAAATCCAAAATTTGAAGTTCTTTCATTTGACCAATGTCTTTTGGAATCTCTCCAAGTAGAGCATTGCATGACAAGTTTAGTAATACTAATCCCTGCAGATTCGTAATCTCATATGGGATTTTTCCTGTGAGACTGTTGCTTGATAAATCAATTGTCTTCACCAATCTCAGATTTCTACCAAACTCATTTACCTTTCCTTGCCATTCAATCAACAGATGGTCAATATAGCTCTCTGGAGGCTCAATAAACTTATTTCGCGAAGTAAAATTACTACTATGTAGATTTTGTTCCGTAAACAATCCTTTTTGAACCATGGAAGTAAGATTTTGCACACATGATGGGATTGTTCCATGGAGATTGTTAAATGACAAGTCTAAGATTTGAAGACTTACTAATTGACATATTTCTGAAGGGATGGCTCCAGAAAGGTTGTTTGATTTTAGGCTAAATGCATACAACCTTGACAAGTTTGTACCAATCCAAACAGGAATATTACCGGTTAATTTGTTGGCCCCGAAGTCCAAAAGGCTTAAACTGGTGCAATTCTTCAAAGACAATGGCAATTCTCCATAGAAGCTGTTGTTGTATAAACTTAACGTCTCAAGTTGACCCAAACATCCTACAATGGGAGGAATATATCCTGATAGAGTGTTGTGGCCTAAATTAAAAACTTTTAGATGCGTCAAATTCTTCAAGCAGTCCGGAAGTTGCCCAGTCAATGAGTTACGTGAGAGATCAAGAAATCCAAAGTTTTCATAGATTTGGCACAAGAAAGAGATTCCTCCTTGGAATTTGTTTCTGGACAGATCTAAAAAATTTATACCTGCCGGAAAAGTAGGTATTGGACCATAAAAGCTGTTGGAACTCAAATATACTTTTTCAAGGTAAGGACTTGATAATGATTCTGGTAATGTCCCACTTATGTTGTTGAAAGAGAGATCCAAATAACTCAATTGAGAAGGGCGCCATTCGTGCCAGAACTCTGTAGGAATTGTGTCGGAAATGCTATTGTTGGAAAGATCAAGATGCAAAAGTTTTTTCATTTTTTGTATCGATTTGGGGAAACGAGGTCCTAGCTTGTTAGAGCTGAAATCAATATACTCTAAACTCATAGAAAGGTTGGACACATCATCATTAAAAAAAACTCCTTCGAGTGAGTTGTATGAAAGATCTACCAACCCAAGATTTGATTTTCCAATGTTTTCAAAGATAACACCTCTAAGAGAATTGGAAGATAGGTTCAGTTCTCTAAGTGTGGGTAGTTGCCACAATTTGTCACTTATTGTTCCATTTAACTGATTGGAATGTAGGTACAACACAATTAGGGATGAAAAGTTTTGAATCTCATCAGACAATGACCCTGTTAATTGGTTATTTGAAGCATCCAACCAATATAACATATTTGGGGATGTGCATCGAGACAAGTTGTTCAGAAAATCTGAAAGATTCCCATCAAACGAGTTGCCAGAAACCTCAAATCTCTCAAGCCTATTGCCAACTAATGGGCACAACCAGCGATAACTTGAAGAGTTGAGATTGTTGTTATTGAGATAAAGGACAACAATAGATAAAGAAGAGTTGACAACTAAAGAATATGGACGCATGACTTTTAGGTTTTGGAGACCTAAAATTACATTTACCCAGTTATTTGCTTTGGCCAGAGAAGTTCCATCCATCTCAAGGTAACTTAAAGAAGATAGAGAAGACAACCAATCTAAGTTTTCAACTGTACAACTACTGAGGGATTCTAGTGAAAGATCTAGCAAATTGGTGAGGTTTCCAAATTCTGGAGGAATGGTTCCAGAGAAAGAGTTGTCTGAAAGGTAAAGCCTTGTTAATTTGGTCAATGAACCAATGGACCTCGGAATGATTCCACTGAAATTATTGTTTTCTAGGTAAAGCTTTGTTAATTTGGTCAATGTACCAATGGACTCGGGAATGGTTCCACTAAAGTTATTGCCACCTAGGTAAAGCACTGTTAAATTTGTCAAATAACCAATGGACAAGGGAATGGTTCCAACCAACTGATTCCCGTGAAGGTCAAGAATAGTTAAAGCGGTCAAGGAACCAATGGACTTGGGAAAGGTGCCAGTAAACTGATTATGAGAAAGGTCAAGAGAAATTAACTGGGTCATGTTACCAATGGACACGGGAATGGTTCCAACCAACTGATTCCCTTCAAGATAAAGATCAGCTAAACAGGTCAAGGAAACAATGGACATGGGAAAGGTGCCAGTAAACTCATTTACAGAAAGGTCGAGAAAAGTTAAATGAGTCATGGAGCCAATAAACGAGGGGATTGTTCCATGAAAAGAGCAGTAGGACAGATCAAGATGATTCAAGTAAGTTAAGTTAAGCAATGAAATGCTAATCTCACCTCCAACCCGACCTGTATAATAGTTGCACATCAGGTCAAGCGTTGTGACATGACCTGTTTGGTTGTCGCACGTGACTCCACTCCATTTACAGCAATCTTCTTCTTCTTCGGGTCTCCATGTAGAGAGCAGGCCGTCGGGGTCTAGAAGGCGAGCTTTGAAACCAAGAAGAGCTTCTCTCTCATTATCGATGCACGTATTAGTAGCTCCTCCTGCTGCTACAACCAGTTTGTGGCCAAGGGAAGTGGCTGTCTTGGTATTAAACCTTAGCAGAAGAAGTGACAAAATAAACAAAACATGAGTTTGCACAAAGTAAAAGCAAATAGTTTCTCTCATAATGTATGATGTGTATAATTTGTATTGATGTTATTTTATGTGATAAATCAACACACACATATATATATATATACACACACACTTAGAAAAATGAAATATGTCATTGGTCTTTGTCAAATAATGGCAGTTGCCTCCTAAAGACTAGGTCAACATGTTTTGCAGGCAGGTATAATTAATTGGATAAAAAAAATATTAAAGTTCCAAACTAGACGTCTGAAGACTCTCAAGTCAAGTCTTTGCAGTAGTGACTAAGAAAGTTTAAGTTGATTATTTATAATATATATACGTCATACATGACACTTTTTTTTTATGGAAGAAATTGGACACATATTGTGTTTTATAAACTTAACTGTAGAGACCGGGTTCCTAAACAGTCATTTTTCCATCTCCACGGCTCTGCATTTGATGCAAAGTGTAGCCAAAATCGACCCATTTTAGGGTAGTTAGGTTGACATTGCCACCTAAAGACTTTAATCATTTTGTTGAAGTTATTTACTTGGATTTGATAGTTGATAAATTCTTCCGGCTTTCAACTTTTTCCCTGACATCTTACATATATCACAGGGTGGTCTTCCGGTTCAGTTTCAGGACTTCATTATAATATCGGTTGGAAAAATCAACCCACGACCCGTTGACCCTTATTCTACAATACTTCCCAAATCTGGCGCATTGGTTACAAATCCATCTTCACATTCAATATTTTAGACAGTGGTGATCATGGAGCGATATTCAGAGTACATTGAAAGCCCAAATGCTTCAACGATGATCTACAAACTCTGTCGGCCCTCTGATAAATTTCGAGCTGTGTATTTCCTCCTCAAGAAAGTCAACAGTTGACTAATGATAACTTTAATAATGGTGACACCATCAGTGAATTTTTAGTCGAGGGTAGAACCTTCATCCGCTTGGCAAATGGTTATAGAAACTTTTATACGTGCTTGTTGTCAAGCGTTTCAAGATATGAAGCTGTTGACCTTTTGTTGTAACCACCGTGCTGAAAGTCAATACTTTTATACTTCGTATAGTAACGATTCGTTAAATAACTTTGGTGGTTTGAATTGTCCAATTAACAACATACCTAGGTTTGTACAGACTATTCACAGCCGACGGTATCAGATAGTCCTGTTGAAACTCAGCCCACCAGGCAATGAAATGGCCTCAAACCTTCCTCGTGGTTTAGTCGGGAATGTTCTCCAGGTATCAAACTATTGCTTTAGATCTATAGATAGTATGATGCAACAGGGCTAGAGGTGACAAAATGGGTTGGGCGGGTAACGGGTTAAAAGAGGGCCGAAATACTTGTTCATATCATCTTTTAAAGAATTAGTCGCAGCAAAACTCCCCTCGTTTGGCGGTGTAAAGGCATTATAAAGGGGCAATTTCAGCGTTGGTATTGCATCTTGTTAGTAGCTTTTTTTTTTTTTTTTTTTTTTTTTTTTTTTTTTTTTTTAATTTCAAATAACAATATGATTTTCTGGGGTCTACATATACTTTGGGCATCTTTTGACCCATCTGAGCCAATTGGTCGGATTTTTCATTGTCGATTTTTTCTATTTTACAAGTAAATGGGTCAAAATTGCCACCTTTAAACAGGGTTGTTCTCTGGGTCTAAACAGGAAAGAAATGTAAAAAAACACAATAACAGAACCAAAAGCCACTATCTGAACTAGTTAGGTCGCAAAACTGGAAGGTGAACCATATACAAAGTTGGGTTTGTAATATTTAACCTATCATTAACTGCAAGAACAGGTTCGGCTCCAGTTCTAAACCTTATTGAGAACCAAGTTATAAAAAAGTTTTTCTGAGAACTGGTTTCTTTCAAATCTAGAACTGAACTGAATATAGCCAGCTGTAGTCTGGTCAATTTATGTCTTTGTTTGGATCTGCTTTTGCACACCCCTCATATAAGCCTCTCTTCGTGACTAATAGTTTTTTGTTTTTTATTTTATTTATTTATTTTTTTTTATTCATTTGTTAGGCCTATGAGTTTTCCTTGCGATTTTATAACATTTTGGGGCAAGAGGCACCTCTCTCTAGACAAAAGTTAGAATATGAGTTACTAAGAGTTGATGATTTGAACTCAACAAATGATGATAACAATGGTTGTCAATCACCACTATCGAACTTTCATATGGCAATGCTGAAGATGTTAGTGGAAGATATGCTAGCTAAAGTCTCAATTAATTATCCATCTGGTGCCATGGAGTCGAAGCCCAGAAAAGGAAGGAAGAAAAACATTGATGTGATTGTGTCTGGTCAAACGATAAAGATTGGTATATTTCCTGTCAACGAAATTACATGGCCAAAATTAGCCAGGAGATATATATATTGGTTCTGAAGTCTATGGATGATAATCTAGACTATTTGGACATTTCTAGTCATGATTATGAAAAAGTGTTTCATTGCTTGAACGGGAACGGCGGTCCACTTTGTGGTAATCTTAGAGGAACAGCTGCGATCAAGGCTGACGCTGTGGTAATATTTATTTACCTTCCTTTAATAAAATTTAATTTATTTATGTTTTAGAGATACCAATCAAAACTGAATTTATGTTATTCTCAGGCGATAGCAAAGGCGTCAAAGAAAATCTTTTCTTCTGTGAAGAGTAAAATTGTGGACGTTGTTATCGATTTAAAAGATCTTGATATCGACGAATCTGCCATAGAGACAAAGAGAATTGATGACAAACCCGAGTGGATTGACCGTCTAGAACCTATACAAAACTTAGCGACAAACGTGGGAGCAAAAATAAGAAACAGGATTCGGGATTCTTTAAATAAAGGACCACCAGGCTGGGCTGCAGAGATGCTGAGGGAGTCCATAAGCAAAGATGTCTACAAGGGTAATGCTGCGGGACCCACAAAGGTTTGTAATTTGATTCTTGTCTCTTGAAATTTGTATCCCTATTCTAAAGGTGGTCATTTTGACCTTTATTTATTTAAATGGGTCAATTCGGGTTACGTTGTATCTCTAACGAATACAATCAAGATATTAGTCAAACGGGTATGTCCAAGAAATATTTTAATAAGATAAAATATATTATCTGAAATTACTTGCACATACCTGTCCCAATTTAACACGCTAATTATTTTTTATAAATATTATAATTCTGATATTTATAAAAATATCAATTTTTGGTAAAGAACTGTTATGGGTCAACTTAACTCAACTGGTTTTGACCCGTGACACATCCCACCCTATTTGCACTTCTCCATTATGTTTTTGAATTAATTTCTACCTGGAGTTTAAACAGAGAATTGTACGTGAGGTTCTTAACAAGGCAAAAAGTGAAAATCATGTCACTAAGAAGGAAGTAAAGGAAAGTTTTGTTGTAAAGAAGGTATCTGATGTCATCATAAAACGGTGTCGTATGGTGCTACGCTCCGTTGCTGCTCAGGATGAAAACAAAATTGTTTTTGGTCTCATGGCGGAATCTTTGTTGAAACCCGATGAATTTTCACGCTTGTTAGATTTCAGGACCATTGACCTCAGATTGGATACATGATTCTATGGTGGCTCACATGAATCTTTTATTGAGGATGTTCATGAGGTATGCCGAGAAAGAAAAAAAAATATCTTTAACGGGTTTAGCTGAAAATAGTTAGCCCTATTATAGAATGGGTTGAAATTATGTGCAAGTGTATTTAAATGCTTTACTCACTACATTTGCTTTATTAATAATAATGGTCGGTGATTATGTAAACAGTACAATTCTTGTTTTCATCTTTAGTCTGATGATTTAGAGGTGGCGATATGTGCCGGGACGGGTAACTGATAAAAATGTGTAATTTTTTTGGCACGGGGTGAGGTTGGGCTCATCCGCAACACTTTTGTCCAATTTCTTATAAAAGTAATTAGTGTATATAAATATGATAACGAAATGTATATTAGTTTACTAGGGGATTTCAAGTTTTCAAAATCCATTTTGGGCAACTTTCGACTTGTTTGATCAGTTTAGACCATTTTTTGCCATATTGTTTTTATCTGTTTTCCCGTCAGAGGTAAAACATTTGAATCGACCCGTTAATAAGTAACTGGGTCTAAATTGCCTCATGTATATTAAACCAAGCCAATCCACTTGACCCGTTGTGACACGATTTAAAAACATGGGTTGACCTGTTACTCAACCTGGTTACCTTCTAAGTTCTAAGTTGTAACTGTCTCGATATCTGACATGTATGATCTTTGGCAGGTTCGAGCAAATTTGAGAATAACATATAAGAACAAACCTAAATGCTTGAATTTGATTGAATCTTTCTTTAAGAAGTTCGAGGAACTGTATGAGCAAGAGGTCAGTTGATTTCTATATATTCTTATTCTAGGCAAACATGTGGCATTGTACTCGAATTGCCAATAAGTATGGTTTTTGCTATTAAGGTACTTTCACTGGTCAGCAGAATCAACGGTTCCAATGTATCATCTGAAGATACCAAAATTGTACTAAACACAATGTTTGCAGACACAATCACGAGCACACTTCCCATTGCACCATGGGAGGAGGGGATCTGCAAAGTATGTGGAAAAGACGAAAACGACCATGTCTTGCTTTTGTGTGATAGATGTAATTCAGAGTATCATACATACTGTCTATATCCTCCACTTCCAAGGGTTCCGAAAAAGAGTTGGTATTGCCCTACTTGCATTTCAGAATTCACAAGACAAGCGCAAGAAGAGGATTTTGATTTTAGTCAACCCCCAAAGAGGAAGAAGATTCAGAGAGAGTTTACCCGAAGTGGTTTAAAGGAAGTGGCAAATTTAGCCGACAAGATGGAGAAATCAGATTATTGGGAATTAGGCGTCAAGGAGGTTAGTTTTGACTTAAATTGCATCACTATTAGTTGTCTTACTTTGACTTTGAATCTCAAACAAACTTTTCTTAACATGGAAATTGATCCAAAGATAACTAACGGAACTGTATTTTAAAAGATCAGTATTTGTGTTGAGAGACACAATAAGCTCTGTAACTACTAACGGAACTGCATTTTAAAGTCGTGGAGTAATAAGAAAATATGTATCTTTGATTAATACAAGCTTGATATACAAAGTCAAATAAAAAGTAGACGGGGCACGAGTGGTGTGGGTCACCACTCACCGGTAATATTGTTTTCTAAATCATAGGTAATACACTTATAATTAATAATATTATCTAAAAAACTGCAAATGGTGTTTATGGGACAGCCCAACGTCAACCATACTGAAAATGACCCATGTCCACCCAAACCTATTTAGCTCGTTACTCAACGTGACCGACCCGTCCTAGTATTATGGTATTTTAAATTTCTCGAAATAGTTAAATGGAAGATTAAAGATAAATATTTGGCTGTAATTGAATTAAGAGACTTTTAATAGGATCTATATATAGAAAGGCAAATTGCATAAAATAGCTATCTACTTTTGCAAGTTTTGTTTAGGTGATTATACTTTTTACTGTCCCGATTTAGTAACTAATATTTTGGTGACATGTTAATTTGGTAATTCTAAATCCTCATTACAGGTTGAGAGAGTAATTTTTATTGACATGATAACGGTTGACAAAGACTTATAACACACCCAATAAATTTTGTGCAATTTTCCCTTAAAATTTTACACAATTTGCACTGAATAAATTGTGACGACTGACAATTTCTATAAATGATATAAATTGATAAACATGAAAAATTAACCAAACTTTTTGAACATTTTTTGCAGAGGGTTATGCTTCTACAATTCTTGTGTGACGAGACTTTGGGTTCGACGGTCATTCGGAATCATATGAGCACGGAAAATTGTGATGTTAATAGGAACTTCTTGGGTCATGATTCAGCCGGAAGACTTTACTGGGTTCTTGGCCGCCCCGGAAGGTTGTTTGTATCTGGTCCCGACAGTGATGGTGAGGAATTTGATACTTGGAATTGCTATGAATCAGATGCCGAGGTTGAGGCTCTCATTGAGTGGTTGAGAGATGATGATGCAAAGGAAAAGGAACTTAAAAAGTTGATTTTTAAATGGCAAAGAAACAAATCAAATGATCAGAATCTTCAAATTGATCTGCAAGCTAATTGCTCGAGGTCAACGGTTCATGTCAGCAATGCAAAGGCAGCATTTGAAAAGAAATTTGGTTCATTCCTGAAGGACAATGGTGAGGGGAAAATATATCGGTGTGATTGTTTGGAACTAGTGGGGTCTACACGACACCATTGTTTTCAGTCACGAAGTGCATCAATGTGACACTTTCGAGAAGCAGTTGACTTTGGCTAATGGATTGACTTGGTCAAATGGAAACCCTCAAGATGACAAAGCTGGATTCTTGGTCAGACACAATTCTAGGTTAACAGAACCCCAAAACGAGTCACCATATGAGGTTGACGGGTTAAACTCCGAGGGTAAAACTGGAAAACCCCCATCATGTTCTTCTTCGCGGACGTTAATTGGTAAAGCTTTTGAAATTATTCGGTCTTTGAAAATTAATTTACTGGATATTGAAGCAGCTCTTTCGCGAGAAGCTTTTAGACCTTCAAGAGGAGGGTCTGATAAGTTAAGAGCTTGGCGCGCTTTTGTGAAATTGGCCCAATCAATTTATGAGGTAAGTTTGTATTCTTATCTTTTATGTTTTATCAGTTTAGTCCCTTAAGTGATTTGGTAATCGGTCCTCAAAGATTCGCTTTATTCAGCAAGGGTTAAAATTATTATTACGTGATTGAGTGATTATGTTCTTTTTGTACCGCCTGGGAAACCCAACCCGAGCCACCTTTTATGACCTGGAGTATCTTTATGTGATAAATTTCGAAACTTTATGCATTTCAGATGGCACAAGCTACTATGATCTTAGAGGACATGATTAAAACAGAGCACTTGAAAAAAGAATGGTGGTATTGGTCATCACCTTCAACTGCGGCCAAAATCTCAACTGTTTCATCACTTGCTCTACTAGTTTACGCCCTCGATGATGCCATATATTACGACGAACCACCTCCACCACCACCTGTGGACCCTACAGAACCAATAGTAGCGCCAGAAGATCTCATAGCAATGGAAGAAGCACTAAAACAGTCAATGGAACTAGTGAACCAAAAGTCGATGGAAGAAGCACCCAGAAAGTTAACCCCAAAGAAGCGAAAGTTAAACATCTCAACAATAGTGGGTACGCTGAATGACGCAGAACCATCCGAGCCAACCAAAAAGTCAATGGAAGATGCACCCAAAAAGTTAACCCCAAAGAAGAAGCAAAAGTTGAGCGCCTCAATAATGCCTGGAACGTTGAATGATGCAGAGCCCTTTGACAGCGCAATAATCCAAGACAAACCGAAGAAAAAGAAACTTTAAGTTTCAAGTGATTTATGAAGCTGATTAAAATCTGATGTTTTTCTGTTTAGAGTTGTAAATGGTTAATCGTGAAACTTTGATGATAGTTAGACTGGACCTGAGGGGTGAACCGTGAACTAACTTGATGGTCATGTGGTCTAGACTCAGTGATTGCACCCCAAGTGTTGTAGGAAATGGGAGTGGGCTGCAACATATGAAAATGTTGTTGTACATTTTTCCCTTTGATTGTTGTGTTTTAGTTTGCTTTCTAAATGGATTCTAGGGCTTGTAAAGCCATGTGAAATCAAAGAAATTGAAACAAGTTGGATTTTCCAAAAATTACAGTTTTGTGTAAGCCTTTATGTTTATGGTAATTTAGTCTGCGCTGATCTCATGTTAATACCAGGAGCAGCCTTTGAACCCTCTTTTAATAACAACCAGAACGTTGCAACCCATACGTTGCTGTGGAATTATTAAGAAAAGTTTGTGTTTTTGGGACGACGTTATCACTTAAATCGGGATAATTACGTAGTTATTTTATCTCATGTTTGGCGCTAAAGACTAAAAGGATTGATTTTTCTTTTCTTTCTTAAAAATAAGCTACTAAAAATAGAAACTTGTGCACAATTAATTTGTCGCAGTCATGTTAGATTGTAACCTCATATTATCGAAAAATTTAATTTCCATACACAATTAATTTGTTGACATTTGCTCATTTTGTGCACAATTATTGTTGAAATAGCCGATTGGAGTTAATATAATCTGCATTAGTTAATTTTGTTGTTGCGTTTGGTATGAATTCTTTGTTTGTGATGGATCTAGTGGAGATGGTTTTGGTGGTTCGGGTTTGATGTTTTTCGGCAACGGTTTCCTGCTTAAGTTATATAATAAGGTATCGTTGTACAATGCCATTTCGATACCCTACCCCGGTTGTAAGGTGGAATGGACAACGCTACTCTTATTGTCTTATAGGCAATTAGTTTCGTTACCAATTAGTGATATGGTATAGACACATGGGCACCAATATATAGCGTGAGAAGGGCAGTATTAGACGTCCCGACGCCGGCTGTAGACTAGGATATGCATGCGGATGTGATTCGATCTTGTTGTATCACAGACACGCTAGCTCATATGTTTATGTATTATGGAGTTGATGTGAGCCATAAGTTATTCAATGATCAAGTATATATGCAGTTGATATAGCTATTTAAATATTTGTTTATTTATTTGTTTGGAGTTAATAGAATCTGCATTGGTTGTTTGGGTTTGGTATGGATTTCTTGTTTGTGATAGAAGTCCTAGAGATAGTTTTGGTGGTTCGGGTTTTATGTTTTTCTCCCACGTTTTTCTTGTTTAAATTATATAAGGTAAGATGCCACATTGTAATCGGGATGAAAAGATTAGGAGGGATCTTTTAGCCTCAAAGTCATTGTTATAATATTAGTATGTGATGTTTAGGGGGCTAGTTGTAATTTAGCTTAAACATAAGAAGATTAGTAATGTATTAGGAAATATCTTAACCTCCTAAATTATAGATTCTTTGTTCACCAAAGATTAGGTTTCTCCCCCTTCATTCTTTATAAATAGAGATGAGGGGGTGCGGTTTATTTGACATTAAGGGATCATAACCCTTTGTCGAAGTCTTGTTGGAGTAGTTCTTGATTCGTGGTTCCGCTCTAGAAACTGGTTTGTTGAATTTCTTCCAACATTGGTATCCGAGCCTTCTTGTTCGAGAAGAAAGAATCACACAATGTGGATAGAGCCAAAACAAAATAAACGAGTGAACCGGGTTTGGTTCGTTGGTTACAGCGCAGTCGTGAGAGAACTACTGCGTGTTTATTAACCGATTTATACGAATTTCGAATCGTAGGTTGAAGACACATAGATCTAGGATCGCACTAGAGGTATCTTGCATTGGATCTTCCAGGAAGGAGATATATGCTACCGAAGTTTCTGATATGGTGGTTGTGTTCTTTGTCGTTTTGGTTTTTATTTGGCTATCATTGTGTAGATAACAAGGTTCAAGGTTTCTAGGTTTACGAGTCAAGATTAGCTGGGCAACAAGGTTCTTGAAGTTTTCTTGCAAGGAGGTAAATCGATTCTCCTAGGGTTATAGGAAATCATTTTCTTTTGTCACAAGGTTCTTGGAGTTTCGGTTTTGAGCTTCAAAGATTACAAGGTTTTACAAGAAGTTTCAACTCCAAGGTTTCGGTTAAAAGAAGGTTACATGGTAACAAAGTTTGATGAATTAGAGCAAGGGTGTCATCACAGGGTTTTCTTTGATCTATTTTCTTTGATCTATTTTGTTCAGGGTTTTTCAGTTAGGGTTCTTCTATCATCAAGGGTTTTGTCGACTAGTTTGGGTTTCAAATTTCAGGTTTGCTAGGGTTTAATCGACAAAAGATTTACTTCAAAAGGTTTTTTTGGTTGCTCTCGGGTTAGTCAATTTCTTGTTAGGGTATTCTACAAGGGTTGAGTCGATTGAAGAGCGAAGAAAAATCAATACTTTGAAGGGTTGCACACAAGGTACTTGTTAGTCTATTTCATGTGAGTTTTTCACTAGGTTCGATCAATTTTACAAAGGGTTTACTGGATGTCAACGGTATTTGACATTATCATGTTTAGGGACATGGTTTACTTTGAGAATGGCCGGTATTCTACTCTTAAAGGGTCTTGTGTAGGTACGGGTTCAATACAGATGTTGCATGGAGTTGGAACCTCTAGGGAGTTCCGATCTGGGTGATGGTTCACATGTTTTTCTAACTTAAGATTTAATCGCCTATCAGTTTGCACACGAGAGGGGGCAATGTTCAATACGAGAACCACTCAAGTTTAGAGGTGACAATATTATGGCTTATGGTTGCTTTAGAAGTGGATGCAGTTACTTGTGAGGTAATTTCCAAGTGAATGGCAGTAATGAAAGAAGATATGGATACTCGGTCAAGTATGTGTATGCTCAACAATGGTTTTAGGCGACACTGACGACAATAACATATATTGCTGGAAGTATGCACCAGATATGTTCATATATCTATTCTTTTATATAGATTATATGGGGTTTACTTATGAAAGCAAGGCTCAGATCTTGGTTACCAAGGGTTTGCTGGATGAAGCAAAGGAAAATATACTTGGTATGGAAATCTTCAGGACTCAGAGTGGTAATAATCTGAGGGTGTCACGATTTTAGTTTTAAAAACGGCGTGTGTTTAGATATTGTTGGGGGGACTCCACTCCACGTTGTCGTTGGAGGGTGGTTTCTCAGAGAATCGTGATGAAGAAAAGAAGAGTAAGGGTTCATGTATATATGCAACTGGAAATCATGAGTATCAAGTGGTGTGCATAAGACCTGACATAGCATCTCTGGATGTGTGAATGTTAGATGGGTTTGATCGTGGATTTCAGACGGATGTACAAGCTTTTGTGGAATATGACTACACCATGGGTAGATCGATCACTGTCATGGGTAGTTCAATCACAAGGTACGGGGTTTATGATACATGAATGTGTGGTGAGCTTCGAAGCTATATTGGAGCACATGATGACTTTGTTAACAACCGAAACATAGTATATGACACTTACTAGAGAATTGAAGGAGGATACATGCCTAAAGGGACCCTGTTTTGAGCTAAAGTTAGTTGCGGGTATTACTATTGGTGCCTTGACAAAGGCGGTCCCCGTATGGTTCCGGCACTAGTTAAAGCTACTGCGTATCGAAGAAAGCTAACTATCACCACTAAGGTGGAAATTGTTAGAATATTAGTGTGTAAAAGTTAGAATATAAGTCTAGGCGGCCTTGTAGTTTAGTTCAAACTTAAAAAGGTTAATCATGTATTGGAAAATCTCCTAACCTTCTCAATTAATAATTCCTTGTTCACCAAGTATTAGGTTTCTCCCCCTTCATTCTCTTTAAATAGAGATGAGGGGTGAGGTTTATTTGTACCTTCTTTTCTTGCTCACATTTAATAAAAGTTTGAGTGCAAAATATCTTTTGTGTGTGTGTTGGTGTCACTCGACATTAAAGGATCATAACCTTTTGTCGAGGTCTTGTTGGAGTAGTTCTTGATTCGTGGTTCCGCTCCAGAAAATTGGTTTGTTGAATTTCTTCGAACAGTTACCATAACTTGATGAATAAAATCATTAGCTAAAAGTGGTAGGTAATTGCAAAGCTTTCGTTATCTGACATTTTCTCTTTTCATCTTGGTTGGTATCCATAATCAAATAATTAAATGATATATCAGGCTCAAGTTTCTTGGTTTTTTCTTGAATCTTTCGATCATGATAAATGTAAAATCTTAATTTTTAAGTGCTTGCACCAGAAACCAGCAGTTACCAACATACTTATTTCTTGTTCATTACTATGAGTAATTATCCATTTAAAAAAGTAAGAGTATTTTGACACTAACATGGAGCATATTAATCGTATGCTATGACTTTAGAGGTATATTTATGAAACTGTAAGCAAAATTAGATCAAGTCACCAGTGTATGTAACAGAACACGAAACTGATTACATTTTTAGTGGAAGCAACATGTGGTCCTTGTTATAGGAATGGATCGAACAAGAACTATACGATACTACACGTTCTTTTGTGTTTAGATGTGCGTTCACTATATTGTGGTAGGGTCTGAACAGGGACTAAATAATAATCCATTGTAGAAACCAGTGTGCTGACTTAAGAAAATTTACAATGATTTTTATTTTAGCGATTAACAAACAAAACACCCTTGGATTTCAAACGTAATATATAGCCTACATTGGCCTGTATCACACCCCAATAGTTGCTTTTGAAACATGATATCTTATCGTAAAGGTTCATGTTTGTTCACTTTAGCTAGCCATGATGCCTTAACATCTTCAAGTATGTTGCAACTCTATGTAAAGCATTTTAGTAAACATTCCGCGCATCATATTATTATACAATTTGTAATATATGAATGTATGGAGATGCTGTATATCACACAGCGTGGGGAAATGGCCTCCCATGGTGTTAGTGGCAATTTTATTTATAACTGAGGCTAAAACCATCGCCAAATACAAGTGAAGCATGAAATTACAATACTATGTACCTAACATTATAAAAACAATAATAAGTAGATGAAAAAGAACACACAAAAAAGGGTTTTGTTACACAAAAGTTACTAAAGTTTACAAAAAATTTTTCCTAAGGTAATATAGTTTCATTTTGTTCAGTTAGGTTACTAAACTTTCGGTAAGCATACACTTCGAAAATTCAGTGTTAGTCCGAGTAACTTGGATGTATATTTTTTGATAAGTTCAGTAACCTGAGTGAACAAAATTCAAAGTTCAATAACCTGAACATTCACTTTTATAAGTTCAGTTACCTGAGTGAACAAAGTTTCAAAGTTCAGTAACCTGGATGAACAAAATGAAACTATATTACCTTAGGACAAATTTTTTGTAAACTTTAGTAACTTTTGTGTACCATAACCCCACAAAAAACATATACAACTACGCACGTGCAACCCTTCGCCATTTTGCCATGAACACCGCAACCTTTACGTACACCCAATCTTTCAAGAAATCATGAAATTGGAAAAAAGCATGTCTGAGACGCCGATTGAAAAGTAGAGCGCTACATGATACCCAAAATGCAGTTGCAAAACCAGTGGCCCCTCCGATATAAAACCATCTTTGAAGTTCGTCTGTTTGTGCATCGCCCTCACTGTCACCGATATGTGGAACTCCTTGATCTTCATCTTCGAGACATTTTTTCATTGTAGGAAGTCCACATAGTCCTACATTTCCGGTGAACCTTTCAGGTGGGAAGGTCTGGAGTTGCGTGCCAGATGGAATCCTCCCGGACAAGTTATTATCCGACACATCAAGATAATTTAAAAAATTCATCTTAGACATGCTTGACGGCAACCCTCCTGAGAAATTGTTTTTGGATAAATCCAAAGTTTCAAGTTCTGTCATTTGACCAATGTCTTTCGGAATCTCTCCAAGTAGAGCGTTGCGTGACAAGTTTAGTACTACTAATCCCTGCAGTTTGGTAATCTCATGTGGGATTTGTCCTGTGAGACTGTTGCTTGATAAATCCATTGTCTTCACCAATCCCAGATTTCTACTAAACTCATTTACCTTTCCTTGCCATTCAATCAACAGATTGTCAATATAACTATCATCAACAGAGTAAGCACTGTTATTAAGAATAAAACTACTACTATAATGATGTCGATTCTCTTCCGTAAAAAATCCTTCATGAACCATGTAAGTGAGATTATGCACACACGATGGGATTGTTCCATGGAGATTGTTAAAGGACAAGTCTAAGATTTGAAGGCTTGCTAATTGACATATTTCTGAAGGGATGGCTCCAGAAAAGTTGTTTGATTTTAGGCTAAGAGCGTACAACCTTGACAAGTTTTCACCAATCCAAACAGGAATATTACCAGTTAATTTGTTGGCCCCGAAGTCCAAAAAGCTTAACTTGGTGCAATTCTTCAAAGAAAATGGCAATTCTCCAGAGAAGCTGTTGTTGAATAAACTTAACGTCTCGAGTTGACCCAAACGTCCTACATAGGGAGGAATATGTCCTGATAGAGTGTTGTGGCCTAAATTAAGAACTGTTAGATACGTCAAATTCTTCAAGCTGTCTGGAAGTTGCCCGGTCAATGAGTTATGTGACAGATCTAAAAAACTTATACGTGCAGGAAAAGTAGGTATTGGGCCATAAAAGGTGTTGGAACTCAAATCAACCGTTTCAAGGTCAGGACTTGATAATGATTCTGGTAATGTCCCACTTATGTTGTTGAAAGAGAGATCCAAATACCTCAATTGAGAAGGGCGCCATTGGTTCCAGTACTCTGTAGGAATTGTGTCTGAAATGCTATTGTTGGAAAGATCAAGATGCCCAAGGTTTTTCAATTTTTGTATCGATTTGGGGAAACGAGGTCCTAGCTTATTGGAGCTGAAATCAATATACACTACACTCATAGAAAGGTTTGACACGTCATCATTAAAATAAACTCCTTCGAGTGAGTTGTATGAAAGATCTACATACCAAAGATTTGATTCTCCAATGTTTTCAGAGATAACACCTCTAAGAGAATTGGAAGATAGGTTCAGTTTTTCAAGTTCGGGTAGTTGCCACAATTTATCACTTATTGTTCCATTTAACTGATTGGAATCTAGGTTCAACACATTTAGGGATGAAAAGTTTTGAATCTCATCAGACAATGACCCTGTTAATTGATTATTTGAAGCATCCAAGAAATATAACATATTTGGGATTGTTGTGCATCGAGACAAGTTGTTCAGAAAATCTGAAAGATTCCCATCAAACGAGTTACCAGAAACATAAAAATACGAAAGCCAATTGCCAAGTAATGGGCACAACCATCGATAAGCTGATGAGTTGAGATTGTTGTTATCGAGATAAAGGGAATATTTAATATATGAAGAAGAGTTGACAACTGAAGAAAATGGATGCATGACTTTTGAGAGGTCACATCCGCTTAAACTTAACTCTCCTAGGTTTTGGAGACCAATAATTGCATTTACCCAGTTATTTGCTTTGGCCAGGGAAGTTCCATCCATATAAAGGTAACTTAAAGAAGATAGAGATGATAACCAATCTAAGTTTTCAACTGTACAACTACTGAGGGATTCTAGTGAAAGAGTATCCAAATTGGTGAGGTTTCCAAATTCTAGAGGAATGGTTCCAGAGAAAGAGTTGTCTGAAAGGTTAAGGTTTGTTAATTTGGTCAATGAACCAATGGATCTTGGAATGATTCCACTGAAATTATTATTACTAAGGTAAAGGTGTGTTAGTTTGGTCAAAGAACCAATGGACTCAGGAATGGTTCCACTAAAGTTATTCTCACCTAGGTAAAGCTCTGTTAAATTTGTCAAATAACCAATGGACAAGGGAATGGTTCCAACCAACTGATTCCCTTCAAGGTCAAGAACAGTTAAAGCGGTCAAGGAACTAATGGACTTGGGAAAGGTGCCAGTAAACTGATTTTCAGAAAGGTCAAGAAAAGTTAAATGAGTCATCGAGCCAATGAACGGGGGAATCGTTCCATGAAAAGAACAGACGGACAGATCTAGATGATTCAAGTGGGTTAAGTTAAGCAATGAAAAGCTCATCTCACCTCCAACATGACCTGTATAGTCGCACAAGTCAAGCATTGTGACATGACCTGTTTGGTTGTCGCACGTGACTCCACTCCATTTACAACAATCTTCTTTTTCTTCGGGTCTCCATGTAGAGAGCAGGTCATCGGGGTCCAGAAGGCGAGCTTTGAAACCAAGAAGAGCTTCTCTCTCATTATCGATGCACGTATTAGTAGCCCCTCCTGTTGCTACAACCGGTTTGTGGCCAAGGGAAGTGGCTGCCGTGGTATTAAACCTTAGTAGAACAAGTGACAAAATAAACAAAACATGAGTTTGCATAAAGTTAAAGCAAATATTTTCTCCCATATTGTATATATGTTGTTTATAATTGGTATTGGTTGATGTTATTTTATTTGATAAATCAACATATATATAGACTTTGAAAAAGAAAAATTGTGTGGTGCAGAAAAAAGTTGGATGGAAAAAAATCAAAGTTTTAAACTAGACGTCTAAACACTCTCAAGTGTTTTGTGAATGAGAATTGATATTCACACCATATTTTTTTATGAATCCACCACAATCTGTGCATTACAGCTTGTACTGTAGAATACTGTAATGCATAGATTGTGGTGTATTCATAAAAAAAAATGTGGTGTGAGTATCACCACCCTTGTGAATACATTGAATTGTTCTTTGGTATATTATAAAGGGGTTCATAATCCACTATTAGTGGGTCTCCCATTATAGCCACTAACTGAATCCACTAACATAGTTTATGCATTGGTCCATGTCAGTGATGATGCATCTGAAAATTTTGGCCTTTTACTTTATGCAACTTGGTGTTTATAAAGTGCACCAATTGGTACACGTTTTCTCGTTTTGAATTAGGTTGGTAAACAATGCCACCAAATTTGTTAAAATTCTATTGTATTGACTAATCGATTATAAGATTAAATTCTTCGGGTGAATTTGTTCGGTATTGTGAGATTGTTGGTCAAAAATGGTTTAGTTATCAAGATAGTAAGATTCGACTCGACTCATGAAGCACATGATGCAAATCACGTAAGTGAAAAAAGACCGGTTTAATTTGCAACTAAAATGATGATGAATCAAACGTTGTAATGCCTAGTTGAGATTTAATTTGCTAGTAATATACACGAACATAAACTGTAATGGGGTGTTTGGACATGAAAGGCTAAAAAGACGAAAAAACCATCGCAGCTAACGAGGTTTTTAACGAGCGTTAGGGTTTTGGAATGTGAGGGAGTGAAAGCGTGACGTTGGTTCTGAAATCAAACAAAAAACAGCAGTTAATAAAAAAATGTATCAATTGCTAGGAAAGATTACAGAGACTAAAATTGTGTATACTTTATAATATAATGGGGAAGTAAATCTTAATCTTGAAAATCATTCCAAATATTTATGTGATGGTGGTTATTAATTTTGAAAGAGGTTTTGTTTTCTTAAACTGTGGGCTGACAAAGGCCAGTTGGGCCGCTTTTTGTGGACTGATCCAATAAGATGTAGGTTGGGTCACAACTGGTTAGGATGCAGAATATGCCATGGGCTGTTGTTGAAGCCAAATTGTCCGAGACATATCCAACACATTTGGTAGCAGCAAAGTGAGATAACACTAGAACTATTTATGTTACCAGTCACAATAATCAAAAATTGTGTGCTGGCTATATAATTAATTAATGATAAATCTACTAGTGAAACACCTGGGAAAAAAATATGAAAATGTGTTTGTTATTCGATGTTGAGATCGGTGAAGTGGAAGGAAAAAAAACAAATCGTGATTGCCGATTATCTATTCACGTACGCATCGGGAAGTCTAACTAAAGGAATTACAATGTATAAGTTACGTTAGAATGATTTAGAAGTAACATAAACGCGCTAAAGCCTTATCTAATGTGTCTAAACATATCAACAAACGATGTGATTATAAAACGGTGTCGTATGGTGCTATGCGCTGTTGCTGCTCAAGATGAAAACAAAATTGTTTATGGTCTGGTGGCGGAATCTTTGTTGAAACCCTATGAATTTTCACGCTTGTTAGATTTCAGGACCATTGACCTTAGATTGGATGCAGGATTCTACGGTGGCTCACATGAATATTTTATTGAGGATGTTCATGAGGTATGCCGAGAAAGGAAAAAAATGTATATATCCCACCCATTTGTGGTAACTGAATCTGACAGTTTCTACTCATTTCGTAATTCTTAGGCACAGTGAGGTTGTGCTCACCCGAAACACTTTTATCCAAAGTAATAAGTGTTTTTAAGAATGAGAACAAACTTTATACTAGTATTAGTTACTGTATTTTGAACTATATTATTTAGGAGATTTCAAGCTTTCAAAATCCATTTTGGGCAACTTTCGACTTGTTTGATCAGTTTAGACCATTTTTTGCCATATTGTTTTTATTTGTTTTCCCGTCAGAGGTAAAACATTATCTTAATCGACTCACTAACAAGTAACTGGGTCGAAATTGCCTCCTCTATATTTAATACTTTAAGTACTAATTAAACTAAGCCAAACCACTGGACTAGTTATTACACGCTTTAAAAACACGGTTTGACCTGTTACCCAACCTGGCGCCTCTTTACCTCTAGTTCTAAGTTCCAACTCTATGATCTTTGGCAGGTTCGGGCAAATTTGAGAATATCATATAGGAACAAACCAAAATTCTTGAATTTGATTGAATCTTTCTTTAAGAAGTTCGAGGAACTGTATGAGCAAGAGGTCAGTTGATTTATGAATCTTTCACTGGTCAGCAGAATCGACAGTTCCAATGTATCATCTGAAGAGACAAAAAATGAACTAAACACAATGATTGCAGACACAATCACGAGCAAACTTCCTATTGCACCATGGGAGGTTAGTTGACTTACTTTGACTTTTTATGTCAAACAAACTTTTCTTAACTTGGAAATTGATCCTAAGATATCTAATATCAGATAATAGATCAGTATTTGTGTTGAGATACACAATAAGCTCTGTAACTACTAACGGAACTGTATTCTAAAGTCGTGGAGTAATAAGAAAATATATATCTTTGCAAAATACAAGCCTCATCTACAAAGTCAAATGCAGACAATGGGTGATCATAAATTATTCCAATATTGACATTGCTATATTGAAAAATTTGTTTATTGAAAGCACATAAGCTCGAAAGCCCAAAAATAAGCTTAAACAACCCCCCCCCCCCCAACAAATAAAAATCATTGGCGATTATCCAAAGAAATTTTTTTGACCATATAAAACTCAAAACCTCTATAAAAATGCCTCATTTCGTTCAACTGTAAAATCGTTTGTCTCAGATGTGCAAATATGGAACCGGATAAAAGTGTATCCGAGCTCGTCGCGGCTGCAAACACTATTCTGGCCGGGCTGCCCGCCAAGATACGGGTCGATTTCACATGTTATGATCCAGTAACTTATTATGGTTGGTAAATAATAAATGCAAAAAAATAATACTATCTTCATCGCCTATAAAAATCATAGGCCTTTATATCCAAGGATAATGTTTGACAAAATAAAAGTCAAAACCTCTTTACAAATTGCCTCATTTCGTGTGAGTGTAGAATTCTGTGGCTCAGATGTGCAAATATGAAACCGGATAAAAGGGGATCCAAACCCGCCATGGCTGCAAACACAATTTTGCGCTGTAGAAAATTTAAATGCACAAAAATAGTATCTTCATCGCCTGAATCACTTGTAGTATCGTGTCGTGCAAGATATAGCGTGTGGATGTGTTTCTCCTTCTTAAAGTGGTAAAACTCGATTTTGAGTGAAATAAGGTCAAAATTGTTGGCCTCAAAATTACGGATCTATGGTCTTAACATAAAATCACAAGTATACCAAATAAGCAATGTATAAACGAAACAAAATAGTGTTTATAATAACTTTGTCATCATCTTTGTTCTTACAGAAATCATTACAATATATAGAAAATGAAAAGGTGTGAATGAACCATTGTGTCGGTTCATTGAAATGGCAGTTATGGAATAACTGTTATGTAACTGTCTTTAACTGCTGAGTTGACTTTTCTCTTGGTTGACTTTTGTTGACCGGGTCATATTGGTTGTGATAGGTGGGTCGATGGTGATTACCCAAAATTCTCCCCCTTAATCACAATCGTCTTGTTGTAGATCTTTGACTCCAATTAGTTGTCTCATGGTGAGGAATCTGATCTTTGGTAATGTCTTTGTCAATATGTCAGCCTTCTGAAATTCTCCACTTATGAATTCGACTTGTAGATCTTCTCTTTCGACGCATTCTCTTATAAAGTGGTATTTGATATCGATGTGTTTACTTCTTCCGTGAAATACGGGATTCTTCATTAGTTCAATGGCAGACTTGTTGTCGACCAGTATTGTAACTTTTTCTTCTTGCGTGTGCGTAAGCTTGCTAAGTAATCTCTTTAACCATAATGCTTGTGTTGCTGCTGCTGTTGCTGCAATAAATTCGGGTTCACATGATGATAGAGCTACCGTGGCTTGCTTTTGTGTACTCCAGCTGATTGGTGATTCACAGTAGTAGAAGATAATTCCAGTAGTGCCTTTGCCTTCTTGTGTTAACTCCGTAGCTGCTGTCACTATACCCTTGTATCCGGTTTCCTCCGTTGTGCTTGTAGGTGATTCCATAATCTGTTTTTCCTTTAACATAGCATAGTACTTGCCTTATAACTTTCATGTGGTGTTCCTTTGGTTCTTGCATAAAACGACTAAGTAATCCAACGGAATAACTTAAGTCGGGTCTTGTATGTAGCAAATATCGAAAGCATCCAATCAAGCTTCTATATTCAGTTGAGTTGACCATTGTTTCATCAGTGTTCTTTGTTAGCATTGTTCCTGGATCCATAGGTATTAAAGTTTCGTTGCAGTCTAGCATTCCAACTTCCTTTAGGATCTTGCTTGCGTAGGCGAATTGCTTTATTGATATGTCAACTTTAGTTTGTGTGACTTCAATTCCTAAGTAGTAGGATAGTAATCCTAGGTCACTCATCTCTAATTTCTCTTCCATTTGAGCTTTGAACTTGTCTATTTCTTTCTTTGGTGTGCCAGTGATGATTAAGTCATCCACATAGACTCCTACTAAAAGTAATGAGTCTTTTGACTTCTTCGTGTAGACAGCTTGTTCCAAAGCGCATTTCTTGAAATCTAAGGACTTCAAGGTATTGTCTAACTTTATGTTCCATGCACGTGGTGCTTGTCATAAACCGTATAGAGCTTTTATCAGTCTGTAGACTTTTCCGTTTTCTTTTATAAAACCTTCGGGTTGTGTAACATACACTTCTTCTTTTAAGTCTCCATGCAAAAATGCAGATTTGACGTCGAGGTGATGTACTTCCCATTTGTTATTAGCAGCTATTGCTAATAGTAAACGGACTGTTTCCATTCTTGGTACAGGTGTAAAGACTTCTTCAAAGTCTATGCCATGCTCTTGTATGTAGCCTTTTGCTACTAGTCTTGCTTTATGCTTGACTATTTTTTCATTAGCATCTTTCTTGGTCTTGAATACCTACTTTAAACCAATGGCTTTATGTCCTTTTGGTAGAGTGGTTAGTTTCCATGTATTGTTTCTATTAATGGAATCTAATTCGACCTTCATTGCTTCGATCCATTTTTGATCGTTTGATGCTTCTTTGTAATTCTTGGGTTCATCTTCAGCTAGTAATAAATGCTCGGGTAAAACTTCCTCGGTGTTTTCATATAAATCATTCAACGTTCTAAAACCTTGTAATGGTGTATGATCAAAGTTTGGATGTAAATTCTGGGTTGTAGTTGAGTTACTTTGATTGGTTGAATGTCTTGAGGTAGTTGGTGAAATTTGAGTATTTATTCTTGATGAAATTGTAGATGGTGTGCGAAGTGTTTGTGATTGTGAGGGTGAGTCAGTTGTTGATGTTTCATATTCATGATCATCATTTGCAGGGATATCATAGTCTTCTTCATCTGGTTGGATCTCGTTTTCCTGCTGTTCATTTTTGGCTTCAAGGTTTTCGACTTTGAAGTCAAACCATTCTGGTTCATCGTTGGTGTGTTCATTCAGGTAATCCTTCCAATCCCATGTTTCATCCTCTTTAAACTTCACATCTCTACTAACACATATCTTTATGTTGTTGGATCAAATAATCTATAAGCTTTCGATCCTTGTTCGCTTCCTAAGTATACCATTTTGTTGCTTCTATCATCTAACTTTGTCAGATGTTGTGATGGTACCTTTGAATAAGCTATGCAGCCAAAAACTCTTAAAGTTTCTAAGTTTGGCTTTCTTTTCTTGATAGCTTCATATGGAGTGATGTCTTCTAAGGCTCTTGTGGGAACGCTGTTTAGAATGTATATAGCGTGTCTAACAGCTTCAGCCCAAAAGTTTTGTGGCATGTTGGTTGCTTTCATCATGCATCTCGTTGTAGACATAATTGTCCTACTCCTTTGTTCAACTACTCCATTTTGTTGTGGTGAGTAAGGTGCAGTTGGTTTTCGTGCTATGCCGTTTTCTTTGCAATATTTAGTGAATTCGCTAGATGTGAATTCTCCTCCACGATCAGTTCTCAACATTTTCAATGTTGTCCTTAGCTCCTTCTCTATTGTTTCTTTGTATTCCTTGAAAGTATCAAATGCTTGATCTTTCGTGTTTAGGAAATACGCACACATATATCTTGAGTAATCATCTACTAACAAGAATATGTATTTCTTTCCAGATGGTGTTGGTGGTGTGATTGGTCCACATAAATCTCCATAAACTAAATCTAAAGGTGATGCTGATCTACCAACTAAACAAACATCACAAATTTGTGTTGTATGTTTAATGGCAGGTATTCCATGAACTAACTCCCTTTGAGTCATAGATTTTAATGATTCAAAGTTGAGGTGTCCTAATCGTGCGTGCCATAACCAAGTGTTGTCACTTAAGTTTGCTAATAAGCAAACAGGTGTGCCTATCTTCAGACTTGCTTTATATAGACGGTTTCTTTGTCTTGTGACTTTTAAGAAGATTTTGTTGTCCATGTCATAAAGTCGTAATTCATCATCTCCATTACAACTTTACAACCAATTTCGGTAAATTGTCCAAGGCTCAATAAGTTGCTTTTTAAGCTGGGAATGTAATAGACTTGAGATATGATTCTTTGTTTCTCGTCATCACATTCTAATAGGATTGAACCTTTTCCTTTAATCTCTATATGAGATCCATCTCCGAATCTTACTTTTCCACTAACGTTCTCATCTAGTTCTTTAAAGTGTTCTCATATCCCAGTCATATGTTTGCTAGCTCCATTGTCTAAATACCATTGCCTATCAACACTTGTCTCTTTATATCCTACATCTTCTTCGTATAGCGAGACCTTTTGATCTTCTAGCTTTGTTACATGTGGGTCTTCTAATATTGCCATTAATAAGGTAGGTTCTAAGTCCTCCTCGACAAGATTAGATTGCATACTAGTGTTTGGTTTTGCATAACACTTAGATGAATAATGACCAGTTTTATTGCACTTGTAACATTTAACTTTGCTAAAATCAATATTCTGTTTGTTGAAATGATTGTGAGAATTTTCTCCATCGTTCTTCTCGTGGTTATTTTTATCGTGGTTTCGCCATCCTTTGTATTTTCCACGTCCACGTCCTCTGAAGTTTTTACCTCTATTGTCATGTTTTGTGAACATCAGTTTTTCTTGATTGTCCACTTGTTTTCCTTTCTTAAACTTAATCCTTTCTTCGTATGTCTTAAGTCTTCCAATTGCTTCTTCCAGTGTCATTTCGCTTAGATCGGAATATTGTTCTATAGATGCGACTATTTGCAAATACCTTTCGGGTACAACATTTAGTAATTTCCTAACTAAGGTTTCATCTTCTATTGTGTGTCCTAGACTAGCGGCTTTGTTTACGAGTGTTGTGAGTTTTGTGGTGAAGGTGTCGATTGTTTCGTCTTCCTTCATATACAACATCTCAAAGTCAGATTTGAGTGTTTGTATTCTTGCTTGTTTAACTCTGTCTTCGCCAACGTGTCTAGTTTTCAAAGCATTCCAAATGTCCTTCGCGGTTTTGTGCTTTGTTATTTGAAGTAATTGTTCTTCGGGTAAGGCTTGATAAAGGAAAGCAATAGCGGTTTTATCATTTTTCTTATTGGGTTGAGTCGTGTCAGTCGGCTCAATTGTTTCCCATAAACCATTCGCTTCGAGAATGATTTGCATTCGAATTGCCCATAATGAGTAATTCGAGGGCTTTAGGATCGGGCATTGAAATTGGGGTGTACTATTCGCAATGTTAGTACTAGGTTCCTTTCCGCTATCTTTCGTCATATCTTAAAATGATAATGACAATAAATCTCCAAAAGAATTTTAACACTAAGTGTGTTTATGAAAATTCTTTAAAAAAATGAGCTCTAATGTTTTAACTTCCTCTAATGGGTGTAAAACTTTCTAGGTATAGTTTTAAATTTTAAACTATCCTTGAAGATTATAAAAATTTAATCAGTGAACAACCTAAGGTTAATTACTCCTTATAAATTATTCCTAATCAATATACTAAGCAGTGTAATCACTAGGTTAATATACTATCAAAAATGATAAGCTTCTAAATTTAAAGTAACTTATCAAAATAAAACAATATATATCAACGATAATATATAAAGTAAAAATAAAGTGGTGTTTGTAATCTTTTGGAACCTGAAGGGGTTGATGGTCTAACCCGATGCCCTATTAAATAAAATGATCCTTTTCTCTTGTGGCCCTAAACTTGTACGCGTGTGCCTTATGTCTTTTGGCTTCTTATCTCTTTGAGATAAATAAATAACGCGTCATTTTTTTTTTTTTGAGATAAAGACTTTCAGTCTCTCTCTTTCTTGGGAAGACGTCTGCCTCTTCTCCTTCTCCAACCTCTAATGGTTAACCACCTTTTATGGCTGTGTTTTGACCGTCTCTTCCTTCTCCGGTGATGGGTGTTCTTTTGCGAACACTGTTATCCCTCCAATTAAAACTAGGGTTTCGGTTGATTTGGGGGTTTTCTTTTCCGTGAGAGGTTTTATGATTGGAGTATTGCAAATGAATCGATTGGGTCTCAATTGATTCTTTTGGGCTTGATTCCTTATAAGAACAGGTGTGTTTGTTCTAATTCGAATCTTTCTTTATGCCCTAATTGATGACGCTCGTTTATTTTTGATTGAATCAAATGAAAAACGATTTCTTTTCGTTTTCTAATCCTAATGGATTGGGTAAAGGTAAAAAAACGTTTCGGGTAAAAGTAAAAAAAATTTGCGAATTGTTTTTGTCGCCGGGTAGAGTGTAATCACTATGTGATTATGCCCCTGTTGCGACAAAGGTGTGAAACACAAAAGAAAATGACGTCTTGGATTCTTTTTGTGTTCTTCGATTTGCAGAAATTTTTTTTTTGTCGAAACTTGTTTTGCTTTTTGTTTTGATTCTGGAATAAACGGGTAAAAGTGGTAAGTGATGATTTTGGTTAAAGAAACCAACCGCTCTCATACCAATTGTTGGCCTCAAAATTACGGATCTATAGTCTTAACGTAAAATTACAAGTATACCAAATAAGCAATGTATAAACGAAACAAAATAGTTTTTATAATAACTTTGTCATCATCTTTGTTCTTACAAAAATCATTACAATATATAGAAAATGAAAAGGTGTGAATGAACCATTGTGTCGGTTCATTGAAATGGCAGTTATGGAATAACTGTTATGTAACTGTCTTTAACTGCTGAGTTGACTTTTCTCTTGGTTGACTTTTGTTGACCGGGTCATATTGGTTGTGATGGGTGGGTCGATGGTGATTACCCAAAAAAAATCAGTAGGTGTTTGACATTGCGTTATGAAAGTGATTATGTGATAACAAATACGCAATTTAAGTAAGTTTATCATCCAAACACTGAAAGATGCAGCTGGGTGATCCTTTGGATGAACTGAAAGCATACTCTTCACCCATTTTTGGCGTTTTTTGATATCAATGGCCATGGATAGCTATCCATATCAGGATCAGCTTTCAGTACGGCCTCAAATATCTCAAATATTTTACTGACACCATACACCAAACCTACTTCCAAACACACATTACTACAAACTCACATGATCAGTTTGTTTGCTTCGCCTATTGTATCAGACTTGCTCACCAAACATCACATGGTTTCTATTCTACACAACCTCACCTGCACAATCAACCTATCTTCAACAAGGACATGATTTTGCAACCGCTTACCCGAGTCTACATTAACCAGCTTTAGCTGACAATAAAACCTAAGTAAGTGGAAAGATTAAACAATAGAAAGTACTTGATGTGAAAATAATCGTGTTTTTGGAAATAGTTATCTTGGGCATTTTTGCAAGAGGGTATCTGCAATCATACTTTAGCACAACAAAACAACACATAAAAAGCTTATAGATCTCATAAAGATTTCATATATATATACTAAATTGACCAAGCATACTCAAAATAAGTCGACAAAGTAAGAACTTGCAAATATCACAAAAAGTCTAACTAATGAGCAAAATTTGCCATGGGTTGGAATGGCCCAAAGGTCTGACGAAAGAGGTCAAGCCAAATGCACGTGTTCTAAGTTGGTTGGCATAGACTTAAAATTTTCACAGAGGGTATACACATAAATATGGTAAAATCGTGTACAAAGAAGCATGCAAAAAAACTTTTTAACATTTATTTTTAAAACTTTTAGTAATGACACCGTAGTGATCATCATGGTTCACGGTAGCTCCAATTGAACTCGCAGGGAGGCGGAGGACTAGGTCAGCGCGAGGCAATAACCGAAAATCCTTTAGGTGTGACTGTGTGTACCTCCTTAAACCCCCTTTATAGTTTGTTCTAGTGGGTGAGCCGTACATCCTAAGTGTCCATAGCGTCCAGTTTTTAATTTCATGAAAAACTTGCTTCAATAGTTCAGGTCACTTAATTTTACAAAAACATTTTTTCACGAATCAAATAGCACGTCACAATGAGCATGGTATTTAGGCGTGTAAATTAAGACCATTATTAATGTGATCTTGTTATAGGAATTAGTCCTCTTTTATTATAGGTTTTAGGCGTGTAAACATGTAGGCTAAAATCAAAATCACAAAAGAACATAATACTAAAACATGACATTGATATTAACAAGTAAACATTTAGATCCGTGACCACTATGAGTCTTCCCCAAATAGAGAACCATAAGAACCTCACTAGGTTTTCTTCAAGTGCCGAGATCGCCACATGCATAAAAAAATGATTGCGTAGGTCTTATAGACGGAATACACACATAAAATAAACATGGCAAACTTATTAACTTCTAATTTTTGCAATTTTATGTATCTAATTAACCATTAATTCAATTTGTTTGTGTATAGGTATTTTTTATTAATTATTGACAAGTATTGCATTATAGTTGTCAAAACAAAAATTAAACGAATAATTAATTGCAGCCTTTTCGTGTGTTTATTAAAATGTGTTACCCATAATCACAAAAACGAGTTGACACGTGATGCCACTGTTGAGACTTTATAATCATGTTAACCATTTAACACTACGAGTACGCAGCGGAATATGGATCTAGTTTAAGCAATTAGATTAACACGTATAATAAACAAATAGAATATTAAAGGAAACAAGAAAACTAACCCTTGTAGTCACCCGCAATTAATCAACAAGAAACCAAGTAATCAACGCGATTACCTCTACGAGTGCTCACACAAACACGTAACCCGAATACGCTCGATATGCTAGTCGTTTCATGTTTAACCAAACAACCCTTTGTAATAACTCAAACCCTCGAACCAAACAAACCCTATAACCTGTCCTTGTTGTCCGAGATCTAGATCAAATCCGATAACCAACTTTACCCTTTGTCCGATATCGGATAAAGGGGTAACGAGTTGTTTCTTTTTATGTCCCACGTTTACAGCCAACAAACACCTTCTTGGCAGCACTATTCGACCAGGAAAAACACCAAGAACGGAGTATAACCACCCTAGAACAAACTTGGATCAAGTAGATGCAAGTTAGGGTTTCAAAAGAATAAACCCTAGATCAGTTTGGAACCCGATCGGCTGAGACACAAGGTGGTAGTGGATTGGTTTATTCTCTGCTGTAAAAGTGTGTGTGAGTCGTGGTTTTGAGCATAGGTATGATGGAGTATATATAGTGTCAAAACCCTAATACCCTTGGGCTCTAATCTTGGTCACCAAGTCAAGATACATACCATATCTTATCACAACCTCACCTAGCCCAAACCCACTCCAAACGACCCACATTGGAACCGGCCAATGGGTTTGGATCATGGAGTAATCGGGTCTGGTTTTAAACGGGTAAAATACAGGTCAAGTTCAAGTTATAAACGTATAACGTATTCTTGTGTTTCACCTGTGTGCCCTCAATAGGCTCACACACCCTTAGCGTATCGGGCTAGTCCAACTCTCATTCCAACACACTTGTACTTGTTTTTAATGATATCGATGTGGTTTTTAGTTTCTACTTTGTTGTTTGCTCCTTTTCTTTTGAACCCTTCAGGGTTTTAGTGGCAAAAAATAGTGGAAGATTGGGATGATTTGTCAGATGAATTAGTAACCATGGTGGTTGTATTGATGGATTAGTAGCATAAATTTATCTAAGATTTTAATCAATAATTCCAGGCATGTTGCAGATGTTTTCAACAAAAAAGATCTTATGGCTGCAATCTTCATTTCTTTGTAGACATTATAAGGAGTGAAGGAGCTAGAAAAAACTTCTTGGTTGGGAACCAAATTCGTAAAGGTTATATCCGCCATGGATGCCATTTATATAACCATTAACACATTCTAATAATTAAAGAAAATGAACGTTCACCCTCCTCATGAATGTATAGTCGCATGTATGAACGATGATGATAGTCAGAATTAGCATCGAATAGGCTTATAAAATTCTCAATAAACTCATGGTAAAAAGAAACCTAACTAATCTATAGTTGATTTTATGTAGCTACTTTATGTATAAAGTGCTCTGATTCTTTGGTAATTTTTATGTTTTCAAAGACGAAAACTTACGAGTCATTCGATATCTATGAGAATTCTTTGTAGTCATTTTCTCGTTTCTACAAATCGGGCTTCTTATGCGCTAATATGTTAATAGGCAATCGAGTGTCAGATAACGTGCAAAGTAGTGATAATGAACAATTTATTCACATATGCTTATTTCTACACACCCTTATTTGCGTATGTGACAAACGAACAATCCTTGCATATTTCTATATGGCTCAATTGATACACGCTTACCATAATATAAGAGTTTATGTTACTTCGACATTATACCTAAAATGTTACAGATTCAAATCAAGTTGAAGTGTTCATTTAAATCCAATATTCAATTTCCAAATTTCAAGTAAATCTCTCAAGTATAAGGCTCATGTTCAAGTGATTCAAAGTTCATCTCAAGCGTATCATCACTACAACAATCAGGGCTTTCGCAGGGGAACTATCAGGGCTTTTGCCGGGGACATGTCCCCTGCGAAACCTTTCCCCGGGGACATGTCCCCTGTGAAACCTTTCCCCGGGGACATGTCCCCGACGAAAGTCCCCCGCCAATACCCTCTCGGGAATACTTTCCCTGGGGACTCAAGTCCACTTTTACCGGGGACATGTGGGTCCCGCAACCATTTTACACTGGTCAAACACGTCTGACGTGGCGCTCATTTTTGCCGCGGACACGTCCCCGGGAAATGTATTTTCAAATAATCAATTAATTAGGTAATTAGCTAATTACTTGATTAGAATAATTAATCGGGCCTTTTTGGTGGGGACATGTCCCCGGTGAAAGCCAAATGCCAATGTTGAGCAAACGGCTTTCGTTGGGGACATGTCCCCTGCAAAACCAAATGCCACTGTTGAGCAAACAACTTTTGCCGGGGACGTGTCCCCGGGGAAAGTGGTAAAATAAAATTAGCTTTCACACTTTCGCCGGGGACATGTCCCCGGGGAAAGCCTCTGACCCATTTTGTAGAAAATTGCTGCACAATGTGTAATTTTCATATTTTTTCCGGGAAAAAATGTAACAACCTGTTTCAGAACCTATTTTTATGCTACAAGAACACAAATTCGCTAAACATAATATCATATATAACCATTAATCGCTAACATAGTCATGTGTTTCCAAAATCGCCAAAACGGTTCCAAAACCGTTAACACATGATCATCTACAAAACTATACATAAGCTACCTATCCGCAAATGGTCCAAGACTATACGTATAATCCATTTAGCGGGAATCCTAACACATAATGCACATAAACGACATAATAATCCATGTTATTCTCTACAAACATATCCATAACGTGTAAAACCAACATAAACCGGCATCTCAAACCCCACTACCCCCACTCCCGTCCCCGGTATCTCTAGACTCACCCGATGGAGTAGCACCAGATCCCGACCCACCTGGTGGAGTAGCACCTGATCCCGGGGCGGCTATAGTCGATCTTCCCAACCCGGGAATGGCCTTACAAACTCCATCACCAGAGTCCTTTGTGTAGCCGCTCCTCGGTTTGTTTCTGCACTGTTTCCTGCGGTGAGGACACGTCCGCTTCATAACGAGGTCGGGAGGCGCTAAAGGTCTTCTTTGCTCCACTGCCGGGTAAGACTTGACCTACACCAGGAACATGGACGCGCTGCTTACCACCAATCACGTGGCGGAGAATCTCGCGGTCAGTCATGTGGGTCCCATCGGAGGTGCTTTCTTCCCGCATTCGTATCATCTCAGTTCTGTTTAGTTACAAAAAAAATAAGAAAAGTAATATATAAGTCGTGATGCATTATATTTCATCAAAGTGGGTAATTTTAAAAATAAATTATACTTACATATCTAGCCTCAGATAACGGGGACTCAAAGACATTGCCCCGGATATGGTTCTGACGGTATAGCTCTATCAAGTCTTTAGCAACCGCTGCCTCGGTGTCGCTGCTCAACTGTTTAGAAATAAAATCAATAACGACACACCCAACACCATGTGTATATATAAATAAAATGATTAAATAGTTTCTTACAAAGTTATGGCGAAAGCAGCTAACGAACGAGATCCATGAAGGCTAGAACTCGTGTTCGCCAGGCGGTTTTGTCGGTTGACCTCTGATATCTTCTGCTTCTTTGGGTTTGTCCAAAGCTTAACCTGCGTATTTTAAATTATAAAAACTACTATATAAATAAATATTATTATTATTATTATTATTATTATTATTTATTTATTTATTTTATTTTTTTAATAAAACATCACTTTCATTAGAAACAAAACCAGTGGATTACAAGAAATTAATGGGGAGCCTCGAAACATTCTGGGCTCCCACACCTTTAGCAATAGCAAAACTAATCCTACTGAATATATGAGCAGCCGCACGCGCTCCAATGTCTTGAGTTATAGAGAACTTCCGGATCCACTTGAGTAAGGTCACCGCGTCAGCCTCAAGTTCTCCTAAGGAGGAAAATGAGAAAGGGGTGAATCCATATCCAATGTCTGTACATTTGGCTCCGTATTTGATGCGCTTACGTTTAGCAGAGTCAATCACTACACGACCTGGCACAAAATCCATCATACCACCCCGTCAAATCGACACATACGTCCTGCCCTCCATCCCAGAAATAGAGCAAGATATCTGCTGGCCGTAAGACTTGCTCCCTTTCTCCACCCAATCCGATGTCAACCTCTTTACGAGCTGAGACCCCAGATCAAGAACATATATCAATCAAAGTGTCACGCACTATGTTGTGCCGATGTTTAATACCAATAGTGCCAGCACACGATACAACATGGTCCCCGAAGTGAAAACCTTGGAGCAAGCTCAACACGGCATCTGAACTGAGAAGAGGGGAACGCTTAGCCGATAACATAGTACACATCTGTAAGTTCTGGCATTCATAGTATGTCCCAGCCCAGCTATTGGGACCACTCTGAGCCAGTCTGAAGTATGGTCTTCCATTTGCGATCTTCATAGGGCCATCTGTCTAGCAGATAAACAGAAGGTGGATTCAGCCTCTTTGGTGACACGTGCGAAATATAAATCTGCCAATTTCTTCATGAGTTTGGGGGCAGCAATTTCACAAGAGCTACCTAGAAGGTCGGTCTCCATTTTCTCGTTAAAAACATGTAGGGCATCATCAAAGGAAGATCCAGTAGCACCAATACTAGACTGCCGAAGAAGTTCAGTCTGTAGGCTGGCCGATTGCAGTCTAGAAGCAAGGAAGGCATAGTTCAAAACATCACCAGCAGCGTAAACACCAAGCCTTCGAAATTCAAAGGGAAGAGTGGCCAGTCTCCATTGCCAATTTCCAAACCCGGGCCCAGATGCAGTGACAATTCCCTCCAAAGAGGAGCGAAGTGCTTCATCGAAAGAAATCTGAGCACGTTCAAAGACACGGGGGGAGCATGTGCGCATAGAGAAATACAGCTTGGAAATGCCAGCACATGCCCGGAGAAGTAGCAACTCACATTGGGGATCATTAAGCTTAGCAACAGCATCCATAAGTTCAATGGTTTTAGAAACTCGTTTCGAAACGAGCTTACTGCTAAACTCAAGGTCTACGCCAACATGCCCACCCAACAATTTTACACCATGCAGGGGCCGTGCAATATTAGGAGGGAAGACCCCTGCGAGCCTGCTTCTAGGGTCTTCCCTTGGGCAAAAAACCTCAGTTTTATCGACGTTGAGGTGCAAACCATAACGAGGTCCATCTATCATAATGAGCTCCAAGGCCTTCCCAACAAACATAGTGTCTCCAATAATCGTACCATCATCTAGGTACCAAGCTTGAAAGGGGAGAGAAAAATTGTTACCTAGTGCTGCAATAAAATATAAATAAAACAAATATACAAATTTAAATAAACAAACAAGTTTGAATAAATAAACACATTTAAATAAATAAACACAATAATTAAAAAAATAAAGGTTAAAAAAACTTACGTGTAGCTGGTCATGGATGTGGGCCTTGGCCGTTTCGAGAACCTTAGCCCATGAATCGCAAAACATGGGAATCGAGTCCCGTAACAGCTCCCCAACATAGTTGGAGAACCAAGCAGTGTGAGGGCCCACGTGTGTATAAAAACCCTCCTGGTTGACCCGGAAATCGATCGACACCGGAAGACGATCCTGTGTCACCTTCACCTTGAGTGTCGTGTTCTTTGTGGCACCACGCACCACCTTTCCACCTTTCCCAATTTTGGCGTTGGGGTTGGCAGCTTTGGATTTAGAGCCTACAAGTAATCAAATTCAAGTGATGATGACATAAAATAACAAGTTATCAATTTAAAATAACAAGTAATCAAATACAATTTAGTTAAAAATTATTCAGAAATTCTAACGCTCGCAATTGGTGCCTATCCTCCTTGACGGACCACTAGGTGGCGAATAACCTCCATCGCCACCGTGAGACCTAGCTACAACATCTTCCATCTATAAACGTACTAGTACAAGAACATAGAAATTAGTGAAGAAATATATATATATATATATATATATATATATATATATATATATATATATATATATATAGTGTATCTTTATTTTGAGAACCCTGTTAAGTGCGAGAACTGCGAGAACTCTTTTTGAACCATAGGATGATAAAATCAATGGTTATAAATGAATGTGGCAATTTTGTAATTAGAATAAAAACAAATATAATTAATTAAAAGAAGAAGGGTATTATAGGAAATGCCTAAATATATTAAAAAATAGAAAAACACTCATTTATATGTATAATCAGTTACATATTCAAACCACACACCACATTTACACGTTTATCTCCCTTCTTCAAGATCTGACCGCCGACACTTTTTTTTTTTTTTATTTTTTTTTTTTTTATCAAAACCCGCTGAAAAATCCACCATTAACGACTAACATCACCATCGTTCTCATCATCATTCGAATCTAAGAGTTTGTGTTCAGGCTGGATTGGAGTTTGTAACGTGTTTCAGTCTCCGATCATATTTTATTCGATCTTTATATTTGTGTTCGTGGTTGATTTTGGTTTCGGTTTCGATTTCGATCCGCCCTCGTTTATTTTAGAGGTAACTATTGATTCATAATATACTTTTGTATAATATTGATCTGATGTGATCTAATTTCTTTGTTCTCAATTGGTCCACTTTTATAGTCGGTCGGTTGGTAATGTATTGATTCATTGAAAAAAGTACTTTAGAGGTAACTATTGATTTTAGAGGTAACTATTGGTTCATAGTATACTTTTGTATAATATTGATATGATCTGATCTAATTTCTTTTATTTAATCTAACTATTGATTCATATATATATATATACATATATGTCTTACATTGGAATGCTGGATTATCGTGGTCCCATCTTGAGATTTGATTACTGATTTGTTTGTCTTTTGGAAGTGGATCAGATCAATATTATAGTTTGGTTAATTAGTAAGATCAAATAGTGAATAAAATATTATAATATGTTGGAACGATGAATTAAAGGTAGAAAACGCAATTGAAAGTAGGCACAGTAAAGGATATGCTTTTACTCTAAAAATAGTAGAATCGTTATTTCTCGCTTCTTTACGAGTTATTTTTGTTATTCCGATTCTGGTACACCATTTGTTTCTTGTATATAGGCTGATATGCTAATATCGTATAATTGGTTATGTAGAATAAATTGATTAATTTGTGTTCTTTAATCTTTAATGGTATATCATTATAATGGAATACTACGTTTTCTTACGGTTGGATCGAATACGTGGCGTAACTAATTCGTGCAGAGGTTCTTTGATTTAATATTTGCTATAAAATAAGGTTTGTGTTCACATGTATGTTTTGTCTTGGTATTGGGTTTGTTGTTTTAAAATGACACATAACATCCATGTACTCAGTACCCATTATAAAAAAAACATATATGTTTTATAAAAAAAATCCATATGCTCAGTACCGATTATAAAAAACATATGTGTTTTATAAAAAACATATGTGTTTTATAAATTTATCTAGTCTTTTTTTAGAGCTGCATCTTTTTTAAAGACATATATGCTTCATGTTCGGATTATATGTTTACGTATAAAACATATATGTTTTGTGTTTGGATTATATATGTTTTGCATACATAAACAAAATTGGTCTCCGATTTATTTGTGTTTGCTAATTTAAGCTCGTGCATACATGTTTTAGGGAACGGTGCATACGTCTTTTAAGGAACGGTGCATACATGTTTTAAGGAACGGTGCATACATCTTTTAAGGAACGGTACATGTTTGATATATGTTGTTATTATTCATTGTTATAGCTAAAACATGTATATTTAAAAAAGTTGTGCCAGCTTTTTTTATTGATTGATGAGCCTTTTTTTTTACTTTATTTATTCTAGGCCATGTTTACATTTTCTTTTTACTTTATTTATTCTAGGCCACTAAAACATGTATATTTAAAAAAGTTGTGCCAGCTTTTTTTTAATCAATTGTAAGATCTATATAGACGAGCATTTTATTATTTAATGAGAATATAACAAAAGTTGATCAAGCAATGTATATTATCAGTGAGAAAAATTACGTTCTTAGGGATGATATAAAGGAAAAAGAGTATGTTATAGTTTATTTTTTTGTGCTTAGACATGGTTAATTGGAACATGTACGTTCAAAACATGTATGTTTAAAAACTTGAATGCTTCTAAACATGTATGCTAAAAACATGTATGTTTTAAAAACATGTATGTTCTAAAAAAAAACTTGTGTTATTAAACATATTTTGCTTTTAAAAATTTATGTTTTTGATTTATTTTATGTTTAATAGTTTATTAGTAGTTAACTGTTGGTATGACTTTATTCTATCTTCATTCATATCTAATAGTTTCAATACAATTATAAAACATGTATGCTTCATAACAATTATGGTTCAAAATATGCATGTTTCAAAACATTTATGTTTGACAACAAGTCTCTTCTCAAAACATACACGTTCTCATGAACATGTATGTTTTGATAGTTGTTTATGATTAAATATGTTTGATATACACAAGATTGTGTATATGCGTTATGATAGTTATGATAAATTTTTGTTTTTTATTTGTTGGAGGTTTAATTGTTTTTGTGCATGCTTGTTTCAGATTGGTGAAGATAATGATATCATTAAAGACTATGGAGTGGATTAATACAAATATACATGAAGATAATTTGCGACTTTTGAAGATATACGATTATTGCATATGTGTTTTTGTACTTGTAATTAAATGAAATGTAACATTTAAGTATATGAATCTTGTTTTTTCTTTTATAATGGTTTATGTTTTTTAATTTATGCTTCAAACTTCAAAAAAAATAATAATAATGCTAGCAAAAAACATACATGCACCTCATTTAAAAAACATACATGCACGTGCTTTAAAACAAACATGCATCTCATTAAAAAAAAAAAAAAAAAAAACATGCATGCACCTGTAAGATTATGAAACAATGCTTAAAAAAAATCCAAAAATTTAGGAATGCTTAAAATCGGGATTTAATAAAAAAAATAAAAAATTGTATTTTACTAAAATACCCTTTTGGATTAATAATAATTTTTAATATTTAAAAAAATCTCATTGGTTTAGAGGGGTTCTCATAGTTCTCGCACTTAACAGAGTTCTCAAAATAAAGGTCCCCTATATATATATATATATATATATATATATATATATATATATATATATATATATATAGGGTCACGTTCAATGCAGAACCATTATTTTGTACAGAACTTTACAGAACCAGTTTGGACCAATAAGAGTTTAGTATCATTAAATATTTTTATTTAAATGAAAAGGGTATAATAGTAAAAACTTATATTTACTTTATTTTTGAATTTTTTTGATTAAAAACGTTTTTTAACCCATAAAATTCGGATTTTTTTTTTTTTTTTTTTTTTTTTAACAGCATACATGTTTTCATAAAAATCTCAAGTGCATACATGTTTTTTTTTTCAACATACATGTTTTTTTTTTTTAAATCAAGTGCATAAGTGTTTTTTTTTCCTTAAACATGGTAAATTTACATGTGTTTCTTGCATTTAGACATCAAACTTATTTGCTTAATATGGTAATTGCATATATGTTTCAAGTGTACATTATTTGATTATCGAAATTTATGACCAAAAACATAAAAATACACATGTAACCTCTAACCATTTATAACAAAAAATATAAACATATCATGTAATCTCTACATTTATAACAAAGGAAAACCATAAATACAATACACAAAATTTGATATCAAATGAAATACAATTCAAATACAATTGTACATTGTTAAATATAGATGTACTAGAAGTTCAAAGACATGTGTGCACTATTCGAAGAACATGTGTGCACTATTCGAAGAACATGCGTGCACGCTTCACTTTTGATCAAATCGTTAGACCATATGAGTACCCTTCCAAGAACATATATGCACGTTGCGCTTTCTCGTCAAATTCACTTCCAAAAACATGTATATTTGCGGTGACCATATATACTTCATAATCAAAGCACCAAAAACACAATCCCTGTCACGAAAACAAAAACTAAAATCAAATATTCGAAAATCAATCAACGAGACAGAAAAAACAAATACCTTAGCATTCATTTAGCAACCAATAAATGAATTTATCAAGTATGATTATTATAACATTTAACTAATACTATTGTTCTTAAAAATGAAATCATAACAGTAGACAATTCATGACAAACTCTATACTTAAAAAACGTTTTTAGCAGACCAATTACATCAATGCACCAAAATAGGCAGTCATTAAACTCACATGTTAAAACCTGTTTATCATATGATTCTTTAATTGACATATTAATATCTTATTAGCACCAAACTAATACTATAAAATTGCCAGCAAGTAAAAGCATATATTAGTCTCATAAAGTACGGTAGTATGAATAAAAGTCAAAGCACTTTAGCATCATCTTTATCCACATTCAGTTTTGTTTTGAAAACCACAAGTGCAACTACCTTTCTTGTGATTTCTCGATACAACACCTCAAATCTATAATCACATGACTGGTTCATAAATATATTAATTGTTTATATACTCACCCTCAACACATAATCAACAGACACAATGATATCTAAAATAACCAAAGAAACAAACTAAAATTTACAATAACAGACCATGTACCTATTTTCACCATCAAGATGTAAACCATAACAAGAATCGGTGCCAAAAACGTTGCCATCTTTTCCTCCTTTTCTATCTTCTGAAATCTCCATCGACATCAAACACGAAATATTTTTTATAGTCAGTATTGAGGTTCGTGTTAGACTGATATAAAACCCAACAAACAAGCACAAAAAAAACATCTTGTTTGATGATGGAATCAAAAAAAAAAAAAAAAAGCAGGGTTGGTTTGGATCATAGTGAGTGTCGGCTGAGAGAGAGATTAGGTTATGGTTGATTGTTAGAGGGGAGAGAGATATGAGTGTGAAAGTGATAAAGATATCACCCTAATTTAGGAACGGTTTTGAAATTTTATCATACGGTTCAAAAATAAATATTAATACAAAATACCTATTTTACCCTTTTACATTTACAATCAATGGTTTAATCTTTTAGTTATTTACATTAATGGCCCAATTTATTATAGCCTTTGATCAAACTCATTCAATGGTCTAGATTGGTTTATATGGTTCTGTAAAGTTCTGTACAAAAAACTGGTTCTGCATTGAACGCTACACTATATATATATATATATATATATATATATATATATATATATATATATATATATATAGTAAAGATCCAGTAAGAAGTAAATTAAAATAAGAAGTGGTGAGAAGTGACCAAAACTACGCATTTGAGATGCAACGACTTGCATTAGATGCATTTCTATTCATATAGATGCAACATCTTGAGTTTCGAAAGTTAATTTGATGTATAGATGGAGCAAATTGATTTTAATGATTTTGGCACGTGCAGAGGAACAAAAAACAAGAGAAATCATAAAATGCATCTAATATACGTATATGCATCTGATTAAAAGCTAGAAAACACACTATGGTGCGTTATAATGCATCTAAGATTATAGGGGTGCATCTAATTTAGGTCGGTGCATCTCGGATTTGCGGTTATAGTTCTTCTTATTCCTTCTTATTTTAAGTAATCTTCTTATTCGATCCTAACTCTATATATATATATATATATATATATATATATATATATATATATATATATATATATATATATATATATCTATACATTATATATAAGAGGAGGCATGCCACATAAAATGCCATTTGGCATCCCATAATGCCATGTCATATTTTCATGTCATCATTGTGTTTATGTGGCATTTTTTTTTATTTTTTTAAATGACATGTGGCGTTTTAATTAATATATGTACATTTTTTTTTAATAAATTTTAAATTTCGCTTTTTTTTTTTTTTTTTTTTTTTAATTTTAAAATTTTTTTATTAAAAAGAAGACATTTGTTGGAGTTGAACTTGGGTCATTCATGTTTTTTATAAACAACTTACCACTAGAGTAAATTGTTTTTTGATTTATATCTTTCAAATCAATACAAATAAGGAGATTATAAAAAAATTATGGAATTTGTATTTTAGGTATGTATATTATGAAGATAACAATTAAAATAAATTATGATATATATTATTTAGAAGATAAATATACCATATATATACTATTTTTTTTAAATACACCCTATTATCTTATTCCTAAACATAATTATCCCTAAAAATTATAATCTGACTTTTTAGTTTTACAGGTGAAGAATCCCTAATTTTTTTTATCGAATTTTCAGTTTAACGTGTTTTTTAAGTGTAACAAGTTTTGCAGTTTTTTAAGTTTTGTAGTGTTATCAGATATCATATATTTGTTTTACAGTGTTAACAGATTACGATCTGATACAAGGATGGAGGTCCAAAAAGAGCAAGGCAGGTTAAGACAAAGTGCAAGGATTTCCAAAGCAAACAAAGATAATAATGTTCAAGACAATGGTACGATTTTTGTTATGTCATCATCAGGTTTTGTTTTCTTTTGTATGGTTACATATTTGCAGAAGCAGATCATATGCTTTTACAGCTAATTCTCCAAACTACCGTAACCATGACCTTTATAGATTATTATCCATCGGGTGGGCTTAATTATTTGGAGTTGGACGCATTATGAGTTTTCATGATAATTTATATAGAATATAAATTAACATGTTTTAAAGGAACAAGTTTGTACCTTTTGTCGTTTCTGTCAAATGAGAATAAAGGAGCTCTATTATAGCAGTTGCGTCATGTGAATACATGCTAAGAGCACCGGTACGTTGCCACAATACATTTGTTTGCCAAGTTTTTTTAAAATTGGTCTCCTGCTGGAAAATTGCAAGTGCGTCATTCTTGTCCAAATTTTAAATAAGTATCGTCATACTGTTCTTTAAGCTTTAGTTTAAGTCTACATGGAACTTCCAAGCAAAAATTCTGTATGACTCACCTTTTTGATAGGTCTAAGAAGCGGCACATGGTGATTTTATTGCGTTCTTGGAGATGGGCAAGGTATTTAGGCTTAAAACGAAGATCCTTTTTTTCAGCTTAGGCGTGAGTGTAGGAGCAGGCATATCATACCTGTGTAAATTCGAAAGACAAACTTATATGAATCAATATATTCAGTATTGAATCAACAGGTGAACAAATGCCTTTTTCTTATGACATTATCTTTTGGTCAGCAGGGTTTTAAGGACGGCTTTTTTGCATGTATGTGTCAGCCACATGCTGTGTCACAGGATGTTCAAGCCTTTTTCCAGCCTAATCAGCTTGCACAGGCTCAAAAATCATTACGAGAAGCTCCCGGTGGCTATGCGGCAGATGTGGGCATACGTGGTCAGCTTCAGAATTGGAAAGGGTATCAGGGGTGCTACAGAAAATGCTGGTTTGCCGTCTCTTCGTCTAAGAGGTCAGTGCGCTTATTGAATTTCATTTGCAATTTGTTGGTTTTGATTAGAAGTTTGTTTTCGTGTAATGAGCGTTCTAGCTGTCATGATCTTACAGGTTTGAATAAATCGACAGTTGAAGAGACGGTTGCTAATGAATGTATGCAAAACAAATTCCAGTTGTCTTCGCTAGGCGGTAGTAATGTGCATGCTGAAAATGCGTAGACAGGGAAAGTCATACCTGAAGGTTTGTGGTGTTTCTCACGTCGTTCATTTGTCAAATGTTTAACACTATTTTTTAAATGGAGAGTTCATCGTTAAATGGTTATTGGCTTTTGCTAGAGGATGTATATACCACTGATCCAAAGTTCGTGTCGCTAAAATAACTGCATATTTATGTATAAGCATGTAATAATCTTCATAAACAAGGCCAGTATGGCCCCAATATATATAGATAAACTTTCATTGTGTTTAAATATTATCTACTTAACTGCCCGCATAGAAAGTCACAATTCCTTCCTCATGGGTTTACCGCAATGCACCATGCTGCAATGGTTGGCAACACGAGTATGGCTGAGAAGTTGGTAGAAGAAAACCCGCTTTTGCTATTATGTGCCTCTAATGAAAACTATTTGCCTATTCATTTGGTTCTTTTTACCCATCACTTCGAAACTTTTGTATTTTTGCTTAAAGCCTCCCAAGATCATATCAACAAATGCAAACTGAAGGAAAATGACAGTCCCTTTGAAGGCAAACATGGTGCTGTGCTTCTCAACTGTGTGATTGATGCAGGTCGGCTTTACGGTTGCATAAAGAGGTTATGTGGTTTAAGGTGAACACTATTTTCCTATTCTAAAATTTATGTTCAGTTTTCTTATTTCCAAACATATTTATCCACTAGGAAAAATGCGTATTATAGATTTTAGTTAGCAAAATGACAGTTTTACACTTTAAATTTTTGAATGTTTTGTTTATTAAGTGTGACAGAAGTTTTAATTAGGGGTAATATGGGATACAAAACTTTTACTTAGCATAATGAAAATCATACCCTTTCATCAAACATTGAACGTTTTCTGAAAATTTGTGATCCTAATTTTGATTAGCGGAAACATAAAAAACGTAACCAATTATAGCGTTTCTTAAGCGGAAAACTTAACCAATTATAGCGTTTCGTAAGTGGACAGTAGTTTTGGGACATTGATGTACAGCTTTTTCTTATAATGATACACATTTTTACTCTTTAACCAGGTGTCAAAGTTTTCTTTGAGTTTTGTGATAAAAATTTTAGTTAGGGGTTGTGAAATTCAACCAATTCTACATTTTGTTAGAAGTGGACTGTAATCTCGAGAAATATTATAACAGTAAGGTGGACAATAATATTAGGATAGAGAGACCGAGGGAGTATTTTCTTGCCACACATACTTTCTTAGCATATAACATGTGTTTATATTGCAGAAAGTTGAAAGTTTGTTGCATCCTCTGTACACTGAAGCAAAGAATAAAAACGGGGAGACCCCCATGATGGTATTTACACGAGAACACGAGGAATTTCGAAAACATGCTGAAAAACTGATGATACGGGGAAGCAAAATTACGCATAGTTGTTGGTATGTTAATTGTTCTGATAATTATTGCAAACTATTAGGAAAAATTTAACTGCTCAGGGACCTAATATCAGCACCGAGTATCATAATGTCGATACCAATGGGCATGATGCTTTTGCAGGTATTATAAGATTATATGCAAAGCATCTTGGAGCTTTTATTTATCAGTTTTTGAAGTAGAGGTGGTGAGATGGGCGGGTTAGGTATGGGCCACTGGTTACAACGGGTCTGAAGCAGGTCATTTTTATTGGTTTTTGGTTGACCCGCTAACACTTATATTTCTTGATTGGTTAATGTGTGGTCATGTATGCATGAATTAGTATCACCTGATATAACTTTGATCGTAAATGCTATGGAGCAGAGACTTTGATGGTACTGATTTACAGATGTGCCTTCCAGCTGTAGTAATCAAATTGCACAAAGATGTTAATCGAAATGGTGGAATAACTTGCATACATTCCACTGCTGGACGTGGAAAAGCTCCCGCAACTGCAGTATAAAAACTTAACAGAAATTTAAAGAAGTAGATAACACGTCGAAAAGATAACTGTTGAATTTGCAGAAGTGAGACAAGGACATGATTCATAATAAGGAGGTAGAACCCATGTGTGAATCAGGACGATGCTAATTTCAAATAATAATAAATAGGTAAACTGCTTATCTCCGGGGCTTTTTAATCACTCGAGTGCACTAATGATGTTAAAAGTCGTGGCACATGTATTTACTTCTAAATGTCTTGCCAAACTAAGAACATATAATCTACTGATCATAAGCTTCCGATTCTATAATATATGATAGATTGGGTCTGCTCAATGAGTCATTTTGGTTTTTCGTCTCCTTTAACTTACATCTGCATTTCTAAGTACACTTTTACCATTCCATGAGAAATGTATGTACATATCAGAGTTCATACCAAAATGATCCTTGATTTCATAATCACAAATTTTGTGACATTTTGTTAAAAGACCATTTGCAATACGGCTATTTTGTTGATATTACTGTTTATTTACACGTTTGTTTGCATACATGATTGATTAAACTTTTATTTTCCTTACAGCTTGGGAAGTATGGTTGTATTTTTCTGATACTCTCCAATCGATATTCTTTCTGCCCGTTTGCCGCCATCTGTACTAGAATTTAGTGGCCATGCTCAACAGGCCTGGTTAAAACAATAACTAGCAGAGGTTCGGATTAATATTTGATTTTATCGTTTTATTGATCTTATGTTTGTAAAGATATTAACTATCTTTGTTTTGTGGATATCAGCTTTTGAGCAAGACCAAAACAGTTTGTAGATGAAGCATTTCATCAGATTAAAAGGAATGAGCGAAGTGTGAGACAAATGGGTGTCTTCTCATACATTCCCAGGTAAAGTTTCATGTTTGGTGCACACGTTTTTTTCTTTTGCCTTATGTCTCATGTGCAAAATAGTAGATTGGCGTGTTAGGATTTTCTTTTTGAAACTCATCAGTTAAGTAATTCGGTTTCAAGTCAGAGTGAGTTTTTAATATCTTCATATACAGATACCACTTCTTGGCATTTAAGGTTCAAAAGCCGGTTTTTAAAGTAAATATGCACAATTTGTATTTTTATGAGATTCGTATTTTGATAATAAGCGTAGACTTGGAATTTGAACTCTTTCTTTCAACATGTCCACTTTTTCAGCCATTCTTAACCCTCCTTATTTCGCTATATAAAAATACGTTAACAATAGTTATAAGCCATCCCCGCACATCTGGCGGGATTATAAGTCGTGTCCGCCCATTAGGTACTCATCTTAATTTTGCAACAGAGGAGCTGCTTTGTTGGTGGAAGTTGTAGAAATGGCTGATGTGAGATTGAATGCAGGGAGTAGTAATGATAGAGGCCGAGGTTCTCAGATACGGAAAGGCAGAGGTGATGCTCCTTACGACAGTCGACTCAAAGGCAAAACTGACATTCAAGGATTGAAGATGTATCAGATCCCAGGTTCAGATCCTTGGCCAGAGCCTTTTAAAACAATGATTTCTTGCTTGATTTGGCCGAGAAACTAACTGCAAAAGAAAGAGTGAGTTTGTACTTAAGTGTCTGTGCATGTATTTGATATTTAGTGCTGGCAAAAATGGGCTTTTTGACATGCAAATACTTCTTTGCATTGTTTATAAAAGGTTTATACATGATTATACCGTCAATTTTGCTAACAAAATCAATATTATTAGAGTAACACTTCAAGATATCTACAAACTATGGTATGAGATAGGCTCGATGACCGAATTTATTCTTCTGATCAAAGACAAAGATGATAACATGCTTCATTTAATTGTGAGGACCCAACCCGATTGACCTATTTTTACCCGTACTGAATTTGATTTCTCAACCCAAACCCGCATGACCGATCTATCATGCCACATATTCTTCAACCCAATGCCATATGCTATTCCTATATTTTAAGTGGCATCTACCTGGGATTTTAGTGCCATGAAACATTTGTCATTTTTACACTCTACTGAATCATTTTAAATTTCTAACTCCGTTTTATTGTGATTTGCAGGTTGAACCCAGTACCCGCAAATTCTTTAAAGGTTATACCGAAGGAAGGAAGTATGTAAATTCCTGGCCAAAAATGCTCAAGCTAAAGGACTGGCCTCCATCTCATAAGCTTGAGGACCTTCTACCATGCCATGGTCATGAGTTTATCAATGCATTGCCATTCCAAGTGTATACTGAGACGAGAGCATATTTTCTCAATCTTGCTGGGAAGTTACCACCAGGTGTCATAAAACCTGGCTGAAGAACTTGGAAGAGGGGATTCTGTGACTAAGCTTCTTTGTGATTTTTCAGATGTTGTATGATTTTATGTTCTCTTATCAGTTTTTTTACACATTGTGAAAGTACCCAATATCTCGCATAAGTTCTGATGTATCTACTGGTACAAGTGAATATATTGATACATGTAGCTAAAGAATTCGTAGGTGATGATCAGAAATCGGCTTTTAGAGAGTTAAAGAGAAGACACAATTTGGTTTATTGCTTTTGTATGCTGTTTATATATACAAGTCTATGGTCCTTTAACGTTGGTTATATATAGAAATTTGACATAAACAATTGAAGGATATGAAAATATTGTTCCAGGTCGAAGCCAAACTGTTGGAATCTACTCATAGCAGGCCTCTTCTGTTAATGCTCAGGCGCAACATCCGACTGAGGGTAAGGATATAGACATGTATTTTAGGCAATGCGGTGCTCTTTTAATTATTTTACTTAATAACTTCTTATGCTCTTATACAGATCCGACTCCCGAGTATATCAATCTAGGTGACTGTAATCAAATATGTGAGCATTCGGTGCTCTTTTTGGGTATAACGAGGGGCTGCGCAGTCATTCCAAAGGTCGTGCAACTCCAGTGATGATTCATTAGCCGAATGCGCCAAAATTGATAAGTCCTCCAAGCAGTTGTTGCTGTAGGAATTAATTGTACACGTCCTAGAATTATTGGAGGTCTAATACAGGTTTGTGTTTATGTATATATCTCTTCTTAGTTTTGTTCTCTTTTTGATACCTTTGATCAGTGTCATCTATCTTGTAGTGATAGAAGTAGAAGTTATACGGAGTATATAGGAGTCAACTAAGAATAACTCTTGAAAAAATAAAATCATTTAAAGATACTTCCTGTAATGACAATAGATGTCTTAATACTATATTGAATACTTTGGTCTACCTGTATTGGTATTATACGAGTTGTGGAACACATATAGGGTTATTAGGAGACAAATATTAGCTTTATAGAAAATGCATATTAAGGAAACAATATAGGCTAACAAGAACACATGTGTGATGTCAGCAAAGAT